>RJWM01001239.1:0-102667 GCA_004363535.1 Dasyprocta punctata
TAAGGACTTGTACGGAGGCTGAGCCTATTTGTTTCTATACCCAGATATTTAACATCTCTGAAGACTTATAGAAAGCACACAATTCACAAGTCGTCTCTTTCCATCGGTGAATGACCTCTCTTTATTTGGCCTAACTGTTGTTGAACACAAGCTCCTCTAACATTTACCTCCTGATTTCAGTCATGCAGCTCCACTATATGAACTAACATATTTCTCTTATACTCAAGGCACAGTTTTCATTCTTAAATATTTTATACATTAGGGAAAAACCCTAAATATCCACAACACAGAAATGCATTAAAAAATCTTATAAATGTGTATAAAAATTCAACTATAGTTTTAGATGAGTATATAATAAGAATCTGGTGCCAAGAAGTATATTTTTCTCTAAAACCTAAAATGAATCATATTAAGTAGCAAGTTTTCACCAAATTATATCAATGGTTGACAAAAACATGATCAAAATATAATTTCTCCATATCTTCCATATTTTCAAAATTTGTAAATATTTCGAGTTGAGCGCTTCATAAGAATTTGCATTTTTATGAATAATCCTCCTATTTGAGATACTTTTCTTGTGGTTGATTTTTGTTTGAGGGTAATATCAGCCCTCCCTTCTTCAGTCATAAATAAATACAATAATAAATGGAAGCACATGGGATAACAGGCATATTGATTTTTAGTTGCCTTCATTGAATTCTAAAATACAAATACATTTTAGAAATGAAAGCAATTATCACTATTATTATCAAAGGGAAACTGAGGTTTTTATAATTTAAATAATCCATTTAAAGTAACATGACTAGATAATGGCAGAAGTCAAATCAAAACAAACTTTGGTCACTTCATAGGGCTTCCAAATTCTCACACGCTTCGAACATCTGGTGTCCTTACGAATGAGGCTGTTCCACAGTCCCATTCTACATGTCTCAAATACATTCTCAGTGGACATTGGCCTGAGAAAGGTTTCATTCAGTGACAATGCTCACAGTTGTTGTATTCCTCCATATAACAACTTTAGTGCCAGATACTAGCCAAATGCATAGGTTACAGCTTGACAGTTCTCTCAGTGATACTCAGGCTTATCTAAGAAAAAGGGTCTGGGGTTTGCTGGAATGTCTCCAAGTTTGTCTTTAATTAAATGGTCTATGAACTGAAGACACTGTCACTAATTTGCAGGTGGCAAAAATACAGCAGAAGCTAAGGAATGCAGATGGGTATAAAAGCTAGAAAAGGCAAGGAATTGAATTGTGCCATAGAACTGCCATCCTGGATCCCGGTTCTTCTGGTGTTAACCCAGTGAGACCTGAGTTGGACCTCTCACTAACAGAACTCTAAGATAAGTCTCTTTTTTGGTAAGCAATGAAGCTTTTGGTAATTTGTTACAGATGTAGTAGAAAATGAATACTAAAAAATAAAAGCTGAACGGTGGTGTTTGTTGTGTTCTCTTTATGACCTAGATGCTTTCTTGTTTACCTAGAGATTGGCTAATTTCCTACCAATTAGAGAACACTGCACCACCCTCCCCGTTGGCCCTGTGGCTCTCTCACTACAGCCAAGGGGAAGTATCAGAGTCTGAAGCCGTATTCAGAGTTGAACTGCCTGCCTTGCTGCATAGACAACAACTCTGGTATCCTCAGTTGCTAATATTCTGCCCCTAAATCTACTTTAAAAAACATAAAAAGAAAAATAGCAGCACACTAAGGAAAATAAATGTTTGGATGAATTCATGCGCTTTCCACTAGAGAGGATAATGATAAATCTAGTGGGCAGTACAAATTGCCCTCGAAGTTTAGAGTCACCTCGTCATTTCCAGGGAGATCAGCTGAATTAATGGTCAAACATATTAACAGAATAATGGAGTGTCCTTAACCATTTCTAGAGGAGGCAGGGGAGGGGGTGTACTGGATGCTGATTTTATGGCAATTTATGTCAGTGTAAAAGTTATAAAGAGTGCCGGAAAGTAAGGGAGCACGATGCAGAATCACCGGAAAAACTGTAAAATCAATATCTCGAGGGTTTTCAACACTGTACTTGGCAGGTCCTTTCAAATCCATTGCCTGCATGAAATTTTATGTATGTAACTGGCAATGGCGATGGCAGATGATGTTCAACTCATGGAGTTGGTGCCAAATCAATCATCAAAAACGAAAATGCATATGTCTCTCTCCATTTCCTATATGCTTCCTCAGATGCAGTAGGAGATTACATTCTAAACCCAGGAGAAACTTACCCACAGCAAAGACTGATATGAAGGGTTCTGAAAGTGTCTAACTAGACAGAAAAATGCAACCAGCATCACATATTTTCCTTGGTTAGAATATAACAGTTTACTCAAATGACTAGAAAGTGGGTTTTAATTTTGAGATAGTCTTTTACTCACAATAAATTACCACACATTAAATACTTATTATCATTTTTGGTAAAATTGAGAGAAAATGGAAATTCACTATGCTATTGTGAGGCTATACACTGGAAATTGTTTGTCAAGGGAAAATTAGTAACAACTAACTTAATTTAAAATGAGCATAATCTGACCCTGTAGACAACTAAGCCAGAGGCTTCCTGGATATTCCTGTGGTTTACCAATAAACTCCTGAGTACCACTAGATCAGTGCTGCAAATTGATACTATTGGCAACAACATCCTTGATATTTATTCCCTTAACTCATCCCCCGGTTGTACAAAAGTCTAGTTAGGTGCACAAAAAGTACAGTAACTGCAAAGATCTAATAGCTGCTGACTAGCACAGTGTGCTATGTGGGAAGCTGTTTTTTGGGAAACAGAATCCTCACAGATGAAAATTTGCCAGAAGTGTTTTGATTGGATTATATTTGAAATTATAGATGGCTATGTCGGTGTATAAACAACGCCCCTGCTGGTCAATAGAAGAAACGATGAAACAGTATCTATTATCACATGTAAGTGACTGGAACCAAGTATCTAACAAAAGCAAGACATTGGGGAGCCAGTTGCTGCTAGAACTGAATAATTTAGTGAAAATATGATTACATATGAGTACAAGGATGAAGATGGGTCTTTATGGAAAAACATGGAAAATGATAGATATAGGGATTTA
This sequence comes from Dasyprocta punctata, assembly GCA_004363535.1. Taxonomy (NCBI): domain Eukaryota; kingdom Metazoa; phylum Chordata; class Mammalia; order Rodentia; family Dasyproctidae; genus Dasyprocta; species Dasyprocta punctata. The sequence goes on from RJWM01001239.1 coordinate 3,080, forward strand.
AATGATCAGGTCAAGTTTAGAAGAAAAATTATTGTCTTCTAACCCAAAAAGATCCTTTATTTCTTAAATCATCGAAGTTAATATTTCTGGACATTGCAGTAATTTTTGGTCTTAGTGACTGTTAGTTACATCATATGCTGAAGTCTAAGACAAACTAGATCTCTAATCTCAAATGCATATGCTGACCTAAAAAGTATAGGATCCTGAAAATTGAAATGGGAACATTTGGACCAATTTCATTGTGTCTGAGTACTTAAAAATCTCAAACCTTATCAGGTTGCATAACTTGAATCAGCACCCAGAAAAGTCCATTAAATATGCCTGTAGTTTCCCCAAAACTCTTATATTATATAAATTTCTCATTCTCTGTATTAAAATGCATACAAAGTCTGGCCCAAAAAGATGTGCCATCTCTAATAAAAGAACTGCAAGATTTTAGAGGTTGAGTAGGGTAATATGAAGGAGGGGGACAGAAATAGAAGAGTTAAGCCACATAGAGATTCAGTTGGTTTTGGAAGAGTGACATGTAATACTGTGGAATACAGGAAGATGACTATGGCTGTAAATAATCAATTGCATATTTAAAAATAGTAGAGAGGATTTTGGATTTTCCCAACAGAAAAAAGCATTTGAAGTGAGGGTTTTAATAATTATCCTCATCTGCCTCTCATCCATTGTATACATGTATTTAAATGTCAGGAGCTGGAGCTATAAGTCAAGTAGTGCACTTACCTGGCTTTTGTTAATCCCTCTGTTCAATATCTAGAATGATAGAAAAAAAGTCAGAAAAAATCGTATTTTATCTTATAAGTATATAAACATATAAAGTGTCAATTATATAATGGACTGCAAGATTACTATATATATATATATATTCCTACATTTACATATTATATATATATATTTATATGTACGTGTAGGTATACAGAGATAGACTCTGAAATCATAATACTAAGGATGATGGAACCAAAATAAATCAGCATGAGTATAGCAATCTAGATACATTGACCAGAGATTGAAGTTTTTATAATTTAATATAGACAATGCAAAGTTCTCAAAGGTTTGCTTCCTAAGGCCTGGACTCATAATCTCTACATCAACTACATTTGAGATATTACATCTTCCTTTACTTACTATGGCAAGAAGAATTTAAATACTCAGGAAGAGGACTGTTGGACTGGGCTTTTGCATATGTCTTGTTTATTCAACCTCAAAACACCAGAAAGATATACAGTACTTACCTTTAACCAGAATATGGAGAAGGACATTGTTGAAGAAAGTGCAACATCACTGAAATAATTCTGTGGAGGTTGGCTTCTGAAAGCCCGGAATATTGATTAAAGATGTGATTACTAAAACAGGCTCCTGATTGCTGTAATCCAGAAATTCACGGTCAAATGAAAGTACTGAATTCCCAGAGGCAAGGCATGTCTGGGGAGAATAGAGTCAGAATAGAACTCAAAATACTGTAATTACAGAGTTTTATTGGGTTGAGGGCCAGGGTGGTAGCTGTCAATTGCTGTAGCAAATTACTTGAGATAATTATTTTTGTGTTTTTTTTTTTTTTTTTTTTTTTTGCGGCACCAGGGATCGAACTCACAACCTCGCACCTGCCAGGGCAGGTGCTTAAGCCACTGAGCCAAACTCCCTGTCCGAGATAATTATTTTTAAAAGATGAAAAGTTTATTTTGGCTTACAAATTTAGAAGTTTCTGTGGCTATTAATTGTGATATGTCCTCTTGACTCGAGTAAGAAACTCCTAGCAGATTAATAAACTGACTTTCCAGGAGTGTCTCTGGACGATTGGCCTATAAGTCAGCAAACTGAGAAGTCCCACCCAAGTTGTGGGTGGCACCAACCAATAGACTTGGAGCCTTGAAGGAATAGGAAATGGAAAGAAGAAGCAAGTGTGGCTACTCGAAAGAGCTCCACTCTTTTTGAGTGGATTCATTCTTCGTTGCTGTTGCATTTGAACATTTAGCTCCCATTTCTTCTGCCTTCTGATCCAGACTAACTCTAGACTAATGTCCAGGTCTTTGTCCTTGGGTTGCTGCTAAATCTTGTTCCCTCTCCTTCTATGGTTTCCATCTTCATGGGCTGAGCAACTGCTAGATATTCTAGCTCTCCTTTGCTCAGGCAGACATTGTGGGCTCTCCCACCTCTACTAATATAAGACTATCTAATAAACTCCTCCCTGTTTCACATATACTTTTTATTGATTCTGTTCCTCTAGCCAGCCCTACCTGAAACATTTTCAGCTTGCTGTTGGATATGTACTAATGCAGTACCTCTGGCAGTAGCATGTGGTAGACTAAACTGTTCACCCTATTGAAACAAGAAAGAAAGAGACAAAGAGGATGTGCCAGTGTCTCACCATCACTTCAAACTATCTCTTAGGAACAAATTCTATGTTTCTAGGAATGAAATGAATCTTTAGGTCAATGAATAGACTCATATTTCCACAATAGGTTCATAACCACTCATGCAGTGTCCAGTCCTGAATTTGTTTACAGTTTCAGAGGCTTTTAAATAAGGTGATGTCATAATTGACCCTACAATACCGTCATGACTATAACAGTATTTCTTAATATTCCTTGGAAGGACTTGTGAACACTGACCAGGTTATCTCTGCAATAAAGAAAGAAACTCAGTTTTTAGGGATCACTGGATACTTATTTTAAACTAAAGATAATTCGTCTTTGCCATACCAGTTAGAAGAAACTGGACCCATATCTTTCACCATGTACTAAGTCAAAATTGGAATGGATTAAAGATCTCAACATTAAAACAGAAACATTAAATTTCCTGGAAGATGGAGTAGGTAAAACTCTTGAAGACATTGGTGTAGGCAAATACTTTATGAATAAAAGTCAAATTGCACAGGAACTATTGCAAAGAATCGACAAATGGGATCTCATCATATTGAAAAGTTTTTGCACAGTAAGAGAAACCACCAACAGAGTGAAGGGACAAACCACATTGTGGGAGAAAATGTTTGCTAGCTGTCCCTCAGATAAAGGATTACTGTGGAGAAAATATAAAGAACTCAAAAAATCAGTCCTCCCAGATTTAAAGACCCAATCCAAAAATGGGCATCTGAGATGAACATAATTTTCAGATAAAGAAGTACAAACAGCAAATAAATACATGAAAAAATGTTCAACAGCACTGGTCATTTGAGAGATGCAAATTAAAACAAAACTGAAATTCCACTGCACCCCAGAAAGAATGGTGGGTATTAAGACGTCAACCAATAACAAATGCTGGAGGGGCTATGGAGAAAAAGAAATGCTTCTCCACTGTTAGTGGGAATGTAGTCTGGCGCAACCACTGTGGAAGTCAGTGTGGAGATTCCTCAAAAATCTAGGATTGGAGGTCCCATTTGACCCAGCTATTCCCCTTCTGGGTATCTTGCCAAAAGAATTATAAACATCATACCACAGCGATATATGTGTACCTATGTTTATAGCAGCACAGTTCATAATAGCTGGATCTTGGAAACAACCTAAATGCCCATCGACTGAGGAATGGACAAAAAAGATATGGTATTTCTGTATAATACTCAGCTATAAAGAATGATAAACTGGACATTTTCATACTTAAAAGGATGCTCCTTGAGAACATACTTATCAGTGAAATAAGTAAGTCACACGTGTAAACATCTTATTGTTCCACTTGTGTGACAAACTGAAAGAAAAACTATGTACCTGTAAATGTACATGTGTATAAAAATAGTTAAGATAGTTAAAAAAAGAATTCACTGAGATTTTGATAGATATTGAGGTGAATCTATAGATAAATTTAGGGAGAATAAGTGTTTTGATATTTGTCCAGTTCACATACATATCTCCCTCCACTTAGGTTATATTTGAGTACATTTGATCAGTTTTTATAGTTTTTAGGATACAGATAATGGATGTATTTTGGTAGATTTATACAGTAATGTTACTTTAAGCTTTTTTGTGATGTCGTAACTTGTGCCTTTACAATTTTACTTTTAATTGTTCATTGCTTGTATATAGGCCAGCACTAGATTTCTGTATATTGCTTTGTGACCTTGTTCCATGACCTTACTAAACCTGCTTGTCTGTTCCATTGATTTTTTTGTAGATTCTTTGTAAATAAAAAAAAGAAAGAAAAAGAAAAAAGATTATGAAGGCCAAGCTATCATTCATCTTTTCAACTTGTGTGTTTATGGAAATACAATAGAAATATATTTCTCCTTATTCTTGAAATTAGGCATGACATGTTGTATTATTTGCCCCTACCCCAAAAATAATAAGTGATAGTATTGTGTGTCACTCCCAAGTTAAAAGCAATAGTAACACTTTAGGAGACAGTGTGATTTGTTTTGTTATGATGCTTCTCATGTGAAAATGTTATGCACAATTCCAGATGATGCCTCTTTTATTACCCTTAGTCCCACAGCAAGGGCACCATGGAGCAGGTCTCCAGTTTAATGGAGAAGGAAATGTGTCATGGTTAACAAATAGAGTTACACTACTTTAAGTTACTAAGATTGTCTGTTAATGTAGCATAACCATGCCTGTCCTGACTAATAGACTATGAAATATAATTCAGTCACTAAATAAAAATATGTAGATATGTATGTCTATAGGGAGATCTCCAAGGTAAATTAAATTTAAAAAAGTAAATAAAATGCATATGAATACTTTTATCATTTTAATTTAAAAAACATATAAAATAAAGTATAATAACAAGAAAACTTTTTCAGTGGTAATTATTTATATAAAATATGAAATTGTGCTAAGATTGTGCAGAAGTACATGCAGCTAATATAAAACAGTGACTACCTCTATGGAGAAGATAACATGCCAGGCAAGTGCTGAACCACTGAGCTACAGCCCTGACCCCTTCATGATGAATTTTAGCAAAACAGGAAAAAGCAAAAGAATAACCATTCTTAAAAGTGCATTTTTTTCTCCTTTAGGTTCTTATTGTGCACAAGTTTTTAGAGCTTCAGTAAGTCACAGATACTAATACAACTCAAGCAGTCATATGAAAGCAGACAATGACAGTGGTAGAAAAGTCCTAGGTGTGGTATTTTCTTTGAGGAAATTCAAAGGCATATTTCCTGTTCCACACTAGTGAGATATGACCCTCATAAGAACGCTTGGTTCACTTCTGGTCTATTCTTTCCTTCATATCAAAAGTATTTCTATTCTCCTTTGGAATAGTCTAAATCTCTTATTATAATATCATGTTGGGCTGCATGGACCAGAAACATAATTACAATGACATAATCAAAAAGGATTTTAGTTTACTACTACAACCAGACACCTGGAGGTGGGGAGGTTATGACTTGAGCAGATTATAGAGAAAGTGTCTGCTTCTAGCTTTTTTCTCTTCTGTCAGAAGAATGCAGATATTGTGGATAGGTTATCAAGTTTTTAAATTGGTTGTTTCCTTTTAGAATCACAAAAAAAATTCTTAAGCAAGGTAACAAAGCTAGAAAAATAAATAGAATTTATATAATGAAAAACAAAGGAAAGCAAAATCCTAAAAAGTATCCAGTGGATTTTCAATTTCTATCTCTTTGGTTTTATTCATATCACCGGGTTTCTAGTCCCATCATTAGATATGAGGAAGACTGACAACTGGTTTGTTTGTCTTGAAATAATGCTGAAAATGATATCACTTATGATCTGCTACTAAGGAAGGGGAGAATAAGCATTGCTCAGACACTCAGCAGTTTAACTTTGCTATATCTTCAGAGGTAAAAACTTCCCAATTTACTATAGCCTTCATTGATCATATCCTCTTGACAAATTTCAACTACTTATTATTTCTAACTTGCACGTAGTGAATTCATTGGATACAGAAAGGCCTTATTGGGTTGATTTATTTTGTCTGCATTACTGGATTTTCAACTCTAAAGAGTCTAGATCCTACCTCTTATTTTGTACCTGAATAAGAGGATAAGTCTGGGAACAGAAAAGTTAAAATACATTTGATTATACAACATGATGGATGTCTAAAGCAGAATAAGCCATTGAAGACATTCTCCAAACATTAAAACCTAAGTTTATTGAATAAGTTATATTTGGAAACATTAAAGCACATTTTCATGTTGTCTATATTATTAAGATATATTGGATCATTTCATAAATCACTCTTCTTTAACACATGCTGATGACCTCCAGGGAATAGCAATATGAACATGAGCAACAAATATAGGTAAAATATATAATATTAATTTCATGTGCCCAGTCACTGGTTGACACATGAAGCTAGCGATTACATTGACTAAAAATGATCAGAAGAGTTCAGGATATATGGTCATTGAGGGTATACTGAAATGATAAAATTATGTTAAGGATAAAGAAATGCTAATAAGGGTTCAAAGATCACATTGCTTCTCTCACCTCAACATGCACTATTAAGTAGAATTTATCAGAATAAAAAAATACATTATATATGCATCTCCTGTTCTTCACCACATTATCCAAGGTTCCAACCTTCACCTGGGAGGTTTGGAAATAAAATTTAACATTACCTCTTCTCATCCTTTAGATGCTTCAGAGACAGACCACCTACTCCTGAGTTCATAAAGCAAGTAATATCTTCAGTAAGTCACAAAATGTAACTCCTTCTTTTTATAAGGCTTTAGAAGAATGGTTTACATAATTAAAAATTGAATCATTGCAACTATTACTGCATTTCTATTTCTTCATCCATCTCACTTTATGTTTATGGCGGTTTTGGTGATGATGACTATGTCAGTCAGATTTCTTTACTGTAATAAAATATCAGAAGTAGGAGAATTTTGCGAAGAAAAGAGATTTATTTTTGGCTCATAGTTTTTGAAGTTCACAGTACAAGGTCAAGCGATGCTGTTCTCGCTGGAAAAATGTTAAGATGGAACAGAACATCACATGATAAAAGACAGTGATGCCAAGAACACAGTCATGGGTGTCTCTCCGCTCTGTAAAGGAAACTGGTTCCAAACATGGGAGCTCTATTCTGCCTTAACCAATTCTAATCAACCCCTGCCAAAGGTGTCACTTCTAAACCTTACAGTGAGATGAAGTTTGCTCTGTTAATATACTTAGCATATGACTTTGAAGATTAAACTCCTGTATGAATGTTGGGAGCAAAACCTTACTTAAACAATAGCTTACATTTGACTTAGAATTAAGCGAGAGAAGGTTGATCTTCTCTATCTTGATTTCTTTTTCCTATCCCAGATAACTTGTGTGTGTAGGTCTGTTACATTTAATTTTGGAGTAAGAAAATAAAATGGAATTTAAGCTGTGAGGTGAATGGACTGATTGCTACACCACATTAGGAAAACTTGGTTTGTGAGAAACTCCTGTAAGGATGCTTGTTTTAAGTTTATAATTATGTTGCGCTGTGTCATGTACTGCAGTGATTTCCAAATTATTTGGTTATTAATAAGGAAACAATTTTTTTCAAATAAAATTTTGCATCGCAGCTCCATATTCAAACCTGGAGAAGCAGATTGCTTCTTTTCAAAGCAGAGTAGAAAAACACAGGTTTTTTGCAGCTCTGTTCAGGTACAGTCTCTTTTACACTAGGGCACTGAGTAAAGTAACCATCCATGTTAAATTGCCCCAGTGTAGGGCTGGTTTATACCTGTGGGTCTGGTGAGTGTATAAATAGAATCCAATTTTACTTTGAAAATGCAGTTTTGAGAATAAATAATATGTTCATCCATCCTATGAAGAGTCTTAGGGGAAGTGTGGTTCTGAACAACCTATTTGGAGAAGCACTGAACTGAATCGTAAGTGAATGATTTAAATGAGAATTTAAAAATAATAATTATGACTCTTTTAGTCTTTTAAATACATATTGTAGGGATACCTGAAGAATCAGTTCCTAGCATTGCATACTTTTATCAGCTACATTAGACATGAGCTTATCAGGTGTTTGGATCTTCTGATGAGTTCATCAGTGTCCTCAGCACTAGTCATGCCTCTGTTAACTACCACTGAGAAATGAAGAGTACTTTGCATAATAGGACTTCCAGTATACTTTTTTCTGTCTTCCAAGATGACATGTTAATACTTGGAATTACCTCCATGTCTACTCTCCTTTTGTTCTGTGAGACTGGGCACACCTTGGTCTAGAAAACACATTCTGTTCTATTTGTTGACACAGGCAAATAATCAGTCCTACCTGTTCAGGTGGGTGTCAGAAACACTCTGCAGCTTTATGACTCTATTCATAGTACATTATCTTGTAGATAAGGAATAAAACAGAGGAAGAAAATATAATCTCCTTTATGACATTTTCTTCAGTAATTATTAACTTTAGTATTCAATGTTACTGTGAGATTCATTTGAGAACAAACCTTTTTGTTTTGACATTTTATTTGCTTGGACTCTGAAAATTCATGTATTATTGAATATACGTAACATTTCCCTAAATGTTCCTCAAATACGCGGGTGTTGGGCTCCAAAGATAGTAGACTTATTTGAAAAATGTTGCCCCAAATAACCACTATTTTTTCACATGATGGCATAAAGTGGGCACATTGGAACACATGGGAGAAGGGCTTCACATAAATCTAATGCGCTTACCTATATGAAAGACCACTACATTTATAACTGTAGTTTTCCTTTCCATGAAGTGCCAGTTCTTAGGCTACGAACTGGTAGTAGATGTCCGAAGGCAGAATCCTTTAGTCATAAGCAAATTCTACATAGATACACAAAAGGAAGTGTTGTAAATCCTGTCCACATATGAACAAAGGAATTTAATGCCCCATTCTTTAGAACAGATCAATGTCAGGCATCTGATCTGGATGTGATTCCATAAACATGGGTCTGAAATTAGGAATACCCTCAAAAAAATAATTTTCAGAAATACTACTGCTCAAAGGATGTGCAGACATGTTGGAAATATTTCCTGCTGATAGTCATCTTCATAACTATAAAAACTATTTTAGTTCCTGATTGAGAATATCTACTTCTGATGTAGTTTGAAGGAGCCATTATAAAAACTTCTGTAGATTGTGTAGAATAATTATTATGATAATATAGGAATAACTAGTTTTAGCTACAGAAAAATGTCACAGTTTACATGCATTTGTATAGCTCTTCAGTTTTTCAGTCTCAGGATATAACAATGAGAAAATTTGGGGGAGAAAAGTAGATAAGATAATAATTCCTTCTAAAGATGGTTTTATATCCTGTTTTAATTTATTCATTTATCTTTTCCTTTTATGATAACCATCTACATTAAGCATAGGGCTGAGTTGCATGCACTAAGTATGCAAGAAAAGATGATGACAAGGATTCTAAAGTCAGAGTAACCTGGATTATGCTTTAGTAACTACTATTCTCACATTTTAAAGGCTTAAATAACACAAATTTATTCTTCCTTGTCTACATGTCTGCTAGTGTTTAACAAGGATCTTCCTTCCAACACTTCACTCTAGTGCTTCTCCTACCTAGCAGCCACCACTTCAAAAGATGCTGGAATGAAACAGTTTGGGGAGATTTGGAAGTGTCAGTTAAATGTCTTTGTTCACAAGTGGCACACACCACACATGCTCAAAGCTCACTAGCTAGTTACTTAGTCTTATCTAATAAAAGTTATCTAAAACAGAGCATCTAACCATATAATCAGATAGTTAAGAACAATACTAAGTGTGATAACAATTCTGAAATCCTTCGGATGGGTATAGTAAAGGACCTGCACTGTCAGTGAAGAATGTTTGTTGAGTAGACCCTGAATCAGTTTAAAGGGGAGAGCACTGTTTGGATTTATATCTAGATATCCCCCAAGAGCCTCAGGTGCTCACAGAAGGGGCTTTCAGAGGTGACTGGATTGTAGGTGCATTATAGCTGGCCACCTTTTACAAAATAGGACCTGGTTGGAAAGGAGGGTCACTGTCATGGGTGTGACCCAAATGGTTATATCTCCTTACCTAGCCCTCTCTTCTGTCTCGCTGCTTCCTAGATGCCATAACCATGAGCAGCTCTCCTCTACAATGCCCCCTTTGCCATACCCTCCTGTCTTGGATCCAGTCAGTTAAGGACTAAACCCTCTCCAAACTGCTAGCCAAAATAAATTTTTCCTCCTTTAATTTCAGTTGTCGGGTACTGTGACTCAGCAATAAGAAATGTGACTAAGATCAGCACCCAGACCACTATTCCACACGGCCATGGGCTACACTCTAGGGCACCTTTCATTTTTCCCAAGCAAGTGAAGCGGATCCTGGGTTCAGTCCTTTCCTGGGGGTTGAGCATCTTCCTCAGCCTTTCCTCTCTCCCACAGACAGGAAGAAATTCAAAGAAGTTGCTTTAAATCTTGAACAGTTGATATAATTTTTAGTCCACCCCATTAAACTCTCTTAGAAACACACAATTTTTTCTATTTAACTATAGTAAAGTTTACATAGCAAATGTTGTACCAATAGCATTTTTGTTCTAGGCATATGGGATTAGGCTTTTATTTTCCTTCGGCATTCACAGATATATATTCATCTGTCTCTTTATTATAAGTTATTCTTTGGCCTATTAGGCTTCCATGGAAGAGACCTTTCACTCATTATGTCTCCTTCCTTAAACCATGCTTTTCACTTCACGTATTTAATGGGAAAGTAACTGCTTGTTCCTTGGGAGAATATCTCAGGAATGTGTCCGTGAACATACCTTATCCTGTGACCTGTCCAACCACCACTGGGACCTTAAGTACAACTGCCCTGAGGGTTCAAAGAATGAAAAGCCAAAAATATTAGATTTAGAGATTTCCTTCCTTGCCTATATGCCAAGAGAAAGTTTATAAGGACATAAATGAGAAATAGATTGCATATGATTGTTAGAGGCATAGGAAGGTCAGCTAACTTAGTGATCTGTCAAAAATCTCCTATTCCTGCTTTCGATTGTCCATATTTGATGATTGTGCATAGATCAAGTCACTGTTCTCAAAATCTGTTTTCATATCAAGAGATGATGTAACAGAGATGTCCAGGAGAAAATTTCTCTTTATTAGTTGTTGAAAGAGGTACTGTGCTAGGGGTTCTGCAGCTCTAGATTCTTTTCTATATTCTCCCCAAGGCTTTTTTTTATCATACCCCTCTGTTTCTGCAGAAATGTGATGCAGCCATATTTTCATCCTGGAAGGGACTTCCACACTTCTAAAGAAGAAATGCTCCCATTAATAGGGTATCCTGAATCGCAGTGACTCCTGTGTACAGATATTAAGAGGAGCATCTCTGCCAATGCACTTAGGCAGAACAATAAACCATCTTTACAACCCAGACTCACCAGAGCCACTATTGATTCACTGGCATGTGTTCTCTCAATAGTAAAAGGCTGCCAGGATTTACTCGCTCAGCCTTTCCCTTTCCTGGGCCGTCATTATTCAGTGTAAAACTCCTTTGACCTGGTGGAGTTGTTGCTCTTGCTAATACTGTGTTAGCAAATTATTGATTCCAATGATGAGAACAGGAATCGTTTCTCCTGTAGCAGGATGTGCAATTGGATCTACATTCTGCCCTGGTAATTTTCTCTATAGATCTTCCAGGAGGACTAGACAAATGGACCATTAAAAAGGTGCAGGGGAGGGGGAAGCTGCCTGAGGTTGATGGTACGTTTGAGCTGAATCCAAACATTATTGGTGTTTTTCAGGTTCTATTTGAAAACTTATAAACATTGCTCTTTGGCACTTTATGGTTTTGTTTTGTTTTGGGTAGTTTTATTTAGCTTGCTTTTAACTTTCGCTGATAACCTAGGAGGAATATTAACTTGTGAGCTTCTTCTTTTGAAGTTGAAGTCAAAATTATCAAGCAATTCAGAGAAGACTTCAAAAGCAAAACAAGGTCATTGATCTCCTCAGTAAAAAGGAAAAAAAGGCAACATTAATGATGGGAGTTGTTAAATTTGCTGGAGGTGGTTGTTGGACTATAGTGATAGGAAATCTTCATTACGTTGCTAATATCAGTTTCTTTCACCTTTTAATTTTCATTTCAGATAACGTAACTGCATGTGATTATTAATCCAGTTACATTTAACTATGATTTACAGAGTACCTCTGTGGGCCCACTACCTTAGTAGATCTTGAAGATTTAAGCCAAATAGAATAAGAATGATCTTATTATTTTTAATTTGTTAAAATATAAAAACAATTTTAAATACAGACAGGTCTGAAAAAATTACCTTGAGTTGAGGGACTGATTTTTTCCAAATACCATAAAGTCTGAAAGTGACAGCAGAATCCTTTATGCATTGTATTGCTGAACAACTGAATTTTGGGAAGAAAACACTGAGTGATTAATTCAAGATCTTAGAGCATTTTACAAAATGCATATAACTGTCAATTATGTTCAGAAATACTAGAAGAATAATGTTGACATGTCAGGTGGCGCTTTACTATTTTCTTTCTGAGATACACAGAAGGATATCAGAATCTTCAAGGTGAATTCTTTCGTATGAGTTGCTGACTTGAATAAGTTTTCTAGTGCAAGAAGGTACTTTTATAACTCCAAAGTCTGATGTGAATTTCCTATCAGGAAGAAGTGCTTAGCAAAATCTTGACCTCATTGTTCATTAGGTAAGGAAAATGATTAAGACAGAAAACTTCACTTTATATTATGCATTATGTAATAGATACGTAGGATCCTTTGTGTAACTGATCCACTATGCTAAATTGTAAATTTCAAAGAACCAGTTAATCATCCAAAATGAAATTTATGTAATCTTTTATTAAGCAATAGCATACAAAGTTTGATATGTAAATTTTCTTAGCACGTGCTAGAGTTAAGAGGATAAATGCCCATCTTTTTTAAAAATGATGAACTGTTTGAATCAGGAATGTGACTTCTCATTCTACTAGAGCACCAATTACTATGGCTCATTCAGTACTTCTTTCTGGTTAAAAAGGAACTTGAAATTTTCATTGACATTTTGTATAATTGAAGTTCCACATACTACCCAATTGATATCACTGAATCATCTAGTTTCACTGGCTCATCTTTCTTACTGCAGGCTAAATATGGAAATGTTGATCTGAGAATAAGAAGGTTAAAGTAAAGAAGATGTGAGGAATTAGTCACTCACTTTATATTTGCATGATGTATGTATAAATTATACACAAACACAAAATATGGTTTTTGGATTTTTGATGACATCGAATATTATCATTTAATGACAATAATATTAATGTATTAATAACTAGGATTTGTTTAGTGCTTCCTGTGTTCCTAGCACTATATGATTTCTGAAGAACAGAAAAAGAAATACTCAGTTCAGTTGTCTACACTGAGTAATTAATCATGGTTATCAATTTGAAATGAATCTATAGAAATGGTGGTTTTTATTATTATAAGCAGCTAAATTACATAGAAATAAATATACAGTCTGAGAGGGACTTGACTGTCAAGGAAATTACCAAAAATATCAAGACATCAGATTTGCCACTGGAGGCACATCTCAAGAAGACAAGGCCACTAGATAATGATGCAGTGACCAGGGCCTTAGGGAGAATCAGCAACTTGGAATTATACTATAATTGGTGTCACCTGGTCCAGTAAACTCCAGATAGAAGTCAGTCTCGCAGGTGAGTGACCAGAGCATACAGACCTGTTCTTTCCCAAAAATGTCATTGTGCTTTCCAAGTACCCTTGCTATGTGTCTTACTTCCCTATTTAATCAATTTAGCTGCATGGCTGTACTTGTAATCTTATTGGCTGACTATAGTATAACCCACATTATACTCACCTTGTGATTTTGTGCCTTCCTAGAGATTTTGTTCTATAAAACATTCTTAGAGGAGAGCCTTGATGACAACTCACTTTCTTGTCCCCTCCTGTCCCTCAGGAGCTATCTCTCAATAAATTTTTCCTACTCTTGACCTCCATTGTTCCTTAGAAATCATTCCTCAATTTCAGGGGGCACAGAGTTGGCCTATCTGACATCCAGTAGGTTGAGAGTTACATTTTTCCCTATATTATTATCTGTCTTGGTGGAAAAGTTATAAACCTATAATTTAGAACAAAGAATGTATATATAGGTACAGACAGTGATGAGATTGGCCTTATGAACTCCCTGAATAAACTGCTATAAATGTATTCTAATGTATATCATTGTTTTTTATTAGCTATAGTATATTCTTGTCTTTCCTATTTCATATTTAAGTATTCTAATCAATGAAGTGACATCCATTCTTTTTTCCTATACTTTTAAGAAAAGTACTACTTGTATTCTTTCAGTTTGATATAATAATTTTTTACTTTATTTAAATTACAAAACCTGAAACATTCAAACATAGTCTTTCATGGATGTCAGTGAAAATAGAGAAAGTGCTTTGAATGTGGCACTTTCAGTGCCAAAAGACGATTAATGTACAAAATCAAAGTCACATACTTTGTGAATAATAAATAAGCAATCACAGGTCACCAAATTTGATCTTATAAATAAAGTCATGGATGCAAACAATGTAACTGAAATTCTTACAATCTATTTATGTGCACTAATGAAAAGGAATGAACACTGGTTCTGCCCTATCCCATCCCATCCTTTTAAGTAGAGGCAATGAATATATCAATTGAGAGGCTTAACAGTGGGGTTTTAGTAAAACATGCTTGGTTAATTTTTACTGAGATTTTCAAAATAAAATGAGAGAAAAGTCACTTCATTCATTACATCAGAGACAGGAATGAGATTTTGATGATATTTGACTGCATCTAATTTATCAAATCACATTCTTTCCAACTCCAGAAATGGGTTCCTTGCATAGAAGGAATTTCCTTCCTGAAGAGGAGCACTTAGTAATTTTTCAGAAATCTCAGGAATGCTATAGCCCATCCTGTCTATGCTAGAAGAAATAAATGAAGACTACCACACTGACAGAATAGCAGCAGCAACAGCAAAGCATTCTCTGGATCTAGGTCCAGGCACAGAGTCCCATAATTTGAAAAAACAAAACTAGGTTGAAAAACATATTCATGAGAAATATTACTTTCAGATTATTTTACTGTAAGTGGATAGCATTGTCATGTTTTAAGAATGGAATGAAGTATTTGGATTATTATTATTATTTAGTACCAATACTTAATTCTACTACACTATAGTAAATAAATCAGGCATGGTGACCTTCAACAGTTTTGATTCATCTTTGATATTTTGTTGTTTATCATCTTAACATAATTATTCATAGAAAATTCTTGAAATCAGGTTCAAAATTTATTATTGCAAAACTGCATTTTGATGTTTATATAGTTTTTTTATCTGTATAATAAAGACAGTGAAGATAAAGTTTTGAAGTTTCAATAGGTTTACTATTTGCAATTTACTAAATAATATTTAAAGTTTTTAAAATTAAATGCATTGAAATTATTTATCTGTTTATAGAATTCTCTAGTGTTCAGATATTTTTATATATTTCTATTTCTATATATGTCAAGTACTAGGAGAAGTGGGCAGTGTGGAATAAAGGAAGAAAGAAAGTGTGGCACTTGACTCCATAGGACTTTCAAAATAAATTCAAAACCAAGAAAACCCAATGGATGTACAGGACAAAAAAACACAGTAAAATAAACCCAAGAGCTTATTGTATGACTACATTATGGATGTTTTAGGATTATCAGAGCAGTTGAAATTACTATGGAACGGGAAATGTTTTGATAAACGGTAAGCCTACATGAAAAAAGAACATTCTTTGCAAAGTCAAATTAGAATTACTCATAATCATTACTTGTGGACCCTTAAGAGAAAAGCAATTTAAGGGGGAAACAGATACATTCTTGCAATTTAAGTCTATGTGTTTTGTAATTACTAGGAAATGATAGGAACCCAAATACAGAACCCTCTCGTGCTTTTATTTATATCTCAGATACTACTCATTTTAATTTGTTCATCACATTCTTGATTATAGGTCATGTCATCCCTAAATATACACAGATGGCTCCTCCTCAGTGGTGGTTACCAAGTCCTCAACTTAGAAGAATTCCGCAGGAAATAAGAGTCTGAAATAGAAATGCACAAAGGTTTACTGTGGTGTCCTTCCTAGAGACTTCTTTATGGGACTGATGTAGACAAAGCTAGGCAGAGGAACAAAGTACTCTATTTGCAAAGGAAAGGACTTGACTAATTTCACAAGGCCTCTGGAAATTGATGCCCCTTAAAAATTTCCCAACTTGAGAAAAAATGCCACCTCTCTGAATCATGCTTTCATGAATTGATGCTTGAGTGCTCTCCCGAGGAAGGAGTGAAATATTGCAGGAAGATTCTTCTGACAAAGAAAAATTCTAGAAAAAATAAACAGTTGAGTAATTGGCTGCTAACAAGTCTACTAAGCGACAGTAGAAATGCTGCAGTGCTGAAGAAGACTCTGGGTAACATACCCCACATTTCCTACAGACATCACCTCACTGGGAACACTTCATGACAGCATATTGGAAGGAGGAAATTCAGTCTGGGAAACTTGAGACTCAAATCTGATACCATAAATGCTATCACTTTGGGCAAATTGTCATTTTTATTTTAGCATATTATGAATATCAACACAAAACAAAAATTCAGCCAAAATTGTAACACAGCAATTGGGATACAGTAGCCCTTAATAAGTTTTATTTATTTATTTGTTTATTTTTAGTACCAGAGATCAAAGTCACAACCTTATGCCTACCACGCAGGCGCTTAAGCCACTGAGCTTAATCCATAGCCTTAATAAATTTTAAAGAACGTTAACATTGATAATGTGGATTCACCTGGTGATAATATCAACAGTATCAGCTTGGAAAACTTTGATATGAGAACAATGTGGCATCTATTTTTAAACAAATTAGATCATCTGTGAATCAAAGTTAACTAGGTACATGATACAATGGATTTTACTAATGTTAAAGTGGAACTGAGATTTTAAGGTAGAGTGGTAGAGTGATCATTAATCAAAAACATTTATAAAGCATCTATTGCATGCTCTGCACTGACTAAGCTATAAAAGTATAAGGCCTGATGAGGATAAAAAAACTAGATAAACCGAGGGTGCCTACTTTTTCCTGTTAGAAAACAGAAACCTCTTTGCTTGCTTATTGATAGAGAGTAAAATAGTTTTCCCACTGTTGTCCATCAATGCAATTTCTGGGACATTTAAATATCAAATATTACTAAATGAATAAAACCACAAAAAGGACAAAGAAATCTTGACCCAAGCTCATGTATTACTTGTGAAGTAACATAGAAAACAGTTTTAAATGGATATTTGATAAAGGTTGTTACATACTCTGACATATTAACCCAAATATATCATTAAGACAGAAATATTAATTAATTGCAATAGAAGGTGTCAATATTGACCCTAAATATGTATTAGTAGTTTCTAGTATCATACACCAGCACCAATCAGAAGAATAAAATAAGGACAAACATGACACCGGTTAGAGACAATAGATCTGTGAAAACAGCCAGCCAGTAATTCCAACTGCTAGCTCAAACAAGAAGACAAATAGAGGTTGCACATTTTACCACTAAAGAACCAGCTAGAGTTTCATTTTGTGCCAGAATGGTTCTGCCAAAGAGGACTCTCAGTTCCAACTTGCTCCACGGACTTCCCCATAGAAGCATTTTTGGCTTGTACAGGCAAACAAAGTGACAATATAAGTTAAATTTCATTGACCTTGTCTTTAAGATTGTGGTGATACATCAAAGGAGAATTAAAAGTTACACTGAGACCTGTAATGCTATTACAACCCATTGAGAACCAATCCAATCTGGATGAGATATTTCCTAAGCTGTGCTCTCAGAGTGATGCATACAGCTAATTGTAAATATCTCATACAGAATTGCCACCTGCTTCCCTAAGTTACATCATTCACAGTTAATTTATATGCAGGTGGCATGCAGATCACTTTCTCTTAATTTCTGCATAATAGTTCATTTTCTTTGGTTAGAATCAGCATTTCTCTCTGAGCATTTTGTAAAAGTACAGCTTTACCATACATAACCTGTACAAAACCCCCAGAATCTATGACAGATCTATTAAAAGGAATATAAATAATAGCAGTGAAAAAAAAAAACTTTCCAACAAAGAAGCCCATTTAAAAAAAAAAAACCTAGACTCCTGGTTTGAACACCACAAGGCTGTCCCTTTAAAGCAGAGATGTCACCAGTTCATTATGTATTCTCTCAGTGTCCTAGTTGTTAAGGGGGGCCAAGAGGGAATACAACCTTAAATTCTTCAGAGCTGTCCTGGTTGGTTTATCTACTGTGATTTACTGTTGTGATTGTTGAGTAGCTGACCACTGATTTTAACACTAGGGTATAGAGGAGACAGATTGACATGGGTTTCATTAAAATTCAAGAAACTCAACTCCACAGAGAGCATGACTAACTTCCTTATACATGACAGGAATCCCCACAGATGGTACTTCACCCTTGCTAAAGGAATTAAGTCTACCAAAAGAAACTCTGTCTATAAGCAGCCAATTCCCCAAATCTACAGGCTCATCTGCACAGATATTCTTTATACTGTCATTCTTAAGTACCTCAGGGTACCTCTGAAAGACAGGGGGCCGAGAGGGAGCAGTCGCTGCTGCCTTCACTACCCCTCAAGCATGCTGGTGGCGTGGGGATGATGGGATTATAAAGTAAACATAATAAAACACAGGACCAGGGCATCCGTGGACACAGTCTATTTGCTGCCTCCTCTGCCTGAGAAGAGCTGAAATGAAATTCTTATTACAATCACACTGAATCCCTGCACCAAATTGGCAGTTATTAAACTATTAGGCAAATGCACAAATGAGTATTGTATTTGGTTGCTGGTCCAATTAAATTCTTTTCTTCTTCTCCTTTTCTCCCTTTCTGCAATCTGCCATTGTGCTGTTAAATTTCACATTTCATCTTCAAATATTTAAGTTGTCAAGAAAAAAATAAACCAGTCATCACAGATTCATTATATTGTGTCAAACAGGACATGAAGGACACAGTTTTCTTTTCTTTTTTTTTTTTTCTGCCCTCTGCTCTTGTCAATCAAAAGCATAGTAATTAAATGGAGTTGGAGATGCTTTCAAATTAAGAACAAAGAAGTAGGCATTTAATAGGATGAAGAGAAAAGTAATTAAAATAAATAAATAAAGATGCTGGCTGTGTCTACTGTCCTTAGAGGAATGGTCATGAGATTTGGTTTCATTGGGTCACCAACTGCCCCCAAACACACACACCAGAACCCTTACTCAACCTCACTGAGTTTCTACCAAGAAGAAAGAGCAAACAGTGTGTATTATTCACAATGCTTAGTACAAGCTGGGAGTTGAACATAATGTTAAATATTCAAATATAATGATTATGTGGACTCGATTTTTCTTTTCTTATTTTAAAAATTAGATATAATCAGAATAAACTGAAGGATACATGCACTGAGCATCTATAAAGTCATCCACATATTACCAGTGAATATCATTATTTGATTTTCCTTGAGTTAGGAGCATTGCCACACACCTATGCAATATGAAATAAGATTCTTTATCCTACAAGCTGCTGAGAAATGATGCCTCTTTCATTTTAAATTAGGTTATATTGACAAATGGACAAGGAGACATAACTTTTCTGTAAAAGATTGAATCTTTATCACCATTTTGCTAAACTAATAAATCTTTAATTGATTCGATTATCCCATAAATGTTAAAGGAAAGCAAAATTTTGTTCCTTTCCTGTGAGGTTCCTGTAAAATACAGAATATATTCTTCTGTCCTAGAGAATGTTGACGTGAGGTTTACTAAGGGAAAATGCCTTGGTTTATGGGATGATCTGAGAGCTCACACTATTTAATTATTTTACCGGGATGTGAGTATGGACAAACAACAATATAAGTAATGAAGTTATTCTAATCTCAAGATAACATTATAATTTGTAACATATAAATATAAGTATTTCCATATACACCCTCATTTATGACCCTACACATGAAGATGTTTATTTAAAGTTAAAAATCATTAAGTTACATGCCTTTATTAAAATACACTTTATGCCACAGTATGACATACTTATGAATGTGGTGTAAAATGATAAAAATCCTAGACATAGGAAATGCTTTTAAAATTATTCTAAAATATGTTCTTTTAATTAAAATTCTTTCCTTATTAAAAATAACTACTGAAAATTCTTATAAGACTTAAACAATAGAGATTCTTGCCATTTTTGCTCATTTTAAATTCACGTAGGGATCAATGCAAAAATGGTTTTATACTACAGCAAAATACAGAATTATCTCTAAGGAATAATGCATATAGTGCACTGTGATAGAATGGTGGACTAAACCTCAAACCATTGCTAATAGAACTTTTCATTGCTGTGACACTATAATAAAGCCAATTAGGAGATTGGGGTTGGGGCCTGATTTTGAATTGGCTTTCTGTGCAGTAGTTATGGTACTTTCATGCCTATTTATCTGGGTAGTTATTTCCCTTGACAACCGTAAAATGAGTTTTTTACATAATTTTATGAGAACCATGTTATAACAATGAATTAGTAACTCCAAGATTCCAAGTGGATATTTTGCAGCTTCATTACAAGGTTTTGTGTCAGAATTCTGGCTACCCTGAGCCTCTGGAAAGAATGGCAATTACAGAGATGAATTTGCAAACCTGCCCTCATCAGGCTCAGGATAAATTCCAAATTCTCTCATTCCTGTGAGTAAGCTGAGGTTAAATTCATTGAAAATTATGATGAAATTTGGGTTCTTTTGACATTAATCTTTGTTATTTTTGGAGTTTAAACAAAGGCAATCGGCACCATAATAATGTTTGTGACAACAATTGTTATTCACCCTAGTTAGTGTATATTAACAAAGAACTACAATGTGATCTTGAGGGATTCTTGACTATCTTAAAGTACAAAAAAAAGATTGATATAGATAGATGATAGAAAAATATATAGATAATAGATTGATTGATTGATAGATAAATAATTTTGCGTTTACCTTCACTACAGCAGGACTACATGTACCTAAATCGGGAGAGTCAGAGAATTGTCCCCCACTGAAGTAAGTAGAAAAATAGGTACTGCAAATTTTCATCTGCAGAAAACAAGCCCAAAGTCATTTTCACTAGAGAGAAAGCCGTGACAATACAAGTTCCAATTTTATATATAATTCCATATAAACATAAACACACATACATATATATATATATATATATATATATATATGAATTAAGGTATATTAACCAGAAATATGTATGTTTCAAATACCTGTCTTTAAAGTCAATGAAATATATATGTCTATATATAGTGAATATTATTTAGAACACATTTTGTGCTTTCTCAAATTTCCTGTGAGTACTTAATAACCAGCTCATCCATGAAATCAAATGCACGTTGGGAAAAATATATAATCTCATATAAATAGATCATACTGGAAAACTTAAAGATTACAAGGGATCCCAAAGATAAACTTATATGAACTATTTTACACTTAAAAATTTTTTATAATAGTTTTGTATAGATGACATAGATGATCACTATTTCTATACGTATATGTGTGAATATATGTGTGTATATGTGTGTGGTGAACTCCAATTCTTCTAATCTCTAATGTTCTCTTTAAAGGAAGTTAGATAATTTATGATCAGTTTACTCAATTTAATTTACTCACATGCCTGCCAGTTAAACACAAACGTGTGCGCACACACACACACACACACAGCCCTAAATAAATAAAAACTTCCAATAACCCTATAATTTATTGTACTTCAGTTGCTCTCAGATACTATATTCCAAAGAAAGAGGACTCTGATATTCAATAACTTAGATATAGTCAACAAATTTCCTAATGTAGGCTAACACTGCTCCTGTTTGGAGATGATATATCTTGCCAGAAGTTTATAGTGGGGTTATAGGGTGACCATAAAGCACACATTTAGTTGGGGACATCTTTAAATATTACAAGAATTTCTAACTTATGGGAAGATTCTTAAGGCCAACACGTATTACTTGAAAACAGCTTATGAGTCAATTTTCTCCTATAACTATAATTTTAGATAAAGATCAAATCTCAGAATTTAAGCACAAAACAATTATCTCCCCATAACTTGACAGCAAAATAAAACAGTGTCTATTGTGCCTCCTTCTGTTTTCCTAACAATACCCTGCTTTTGAAAGCAGAGCAAGTGTCAAGAAAATTTCTAGTATTATCTTTTAAATTTCCTCTTTTTTCATGTCTTTAACATACAGTAAATACTGATTTACTTTATTAACTACTTCTAAAAGGAAACATACTATCACTGATTTACCTTAGGAAGGTGTAATGTTTTTCAAGGCAGCAAAATCCACAGAGTTGTGTGTGGTGGTACACACCTACAATCTCAGTACTCTGCGAGGCTGAGACAGGAGGATGACAATTTCAAGCCCAACTTGGATAATTTATCAACTTTGTGATACACTATCTCAAAATTTTAAAAAGTAAGTAAATAAACAGATACATAAGGCTGGGTACATGGTTCAGTACAACGGTCCTGGGTTCCATCTCAAGTACTACAAAATGAACGAAGGAATGAATGAATAAACAAGATTACATCCACAGGATTTAAGATGAAGTCACAGAAATCTACAGGTACTTTCTCTTCATAACATTAACATAGGACCCCAGGAGAACAAAGAAATGGGCTTCTCGGGAGCCCGCCCAACTGGGCCTGAGTGCCTCCAACCAGGACACAAGTAAGACTGCCTTCCAGGGGCCTGCGCAACTGGTGTGGATCCCAGGAAGAGAAACATGTCCCCCACCCCCATATGCCTACCAGAGTGCAGGCTAAGAATCAAGGACAAAGCTCCCCTGCACCCCCTGTAAAGCAACTGGCTCGTTCAGAGGTCTGGCTACATTGATAGCAACTAAGGTACATAAAACAACTAAATGCTGGTATTGTTTTGTTCATTTTGCAGGCCTGGGGCTGGCAGCCTGAGTTCTCCTTTTTTTGCTTTATTCTGATTAATTATTTGGCCTTATTTTATACTCTGTTTTTATTGGTTTTATTCTGTTTTGTTGTTGTTGTTGTTGTTGTTGTTGTTGTTTTGTTTTGGTTTGTTTTGGTTTGATTTTACTATACCTGTTTGAAAGGTCAACTATTCTGAAAATAACAAGATATACTATAGTAGCTATTGTTTTCATAGTATCTTTCTTTGAAGTTCTGTACCAGTTCTACTGTTTTGTTTTGATTGACTTCATTCTGTTATCTTTTGTTGGACTTTGCTATCTTTAAAATAAAAATTAAAAAAAAAAATTTTTGCAAAGAGGATATTTATTAGACCTCATACTTACATAGGTGGAGAAAAGTACACAGGAAACTATTTGTGAATCCTTTACATATATGTTTGAAGATAAAGGAAAGGAATAAATAAATGCAAAGACAGAACCCTTAAGATTACATCTGGTACATTTTAGGGCATTCTTCTAATTTTATAGAAGTAACACAAACCACAGTTTCAGTGAAAACTGATCTTCAGAATATGTCTAATTAAGTATAAGTAATATTCCATCACATCAACTATTACACACTGGAGAATCAAAAGTGAATTTTCTTTCAGCAAAGCAATTTAATTGAAATGTGTTTTAATTGGGAATTTTTATTTATTATCTACTTTACTGTTATTTGCTGATTATCACCTCCTTTGCACTGATGGGCTTCCTTGTTTTCTGGATATCTGAAGCATTTGTGCTTGCAAACCATGGATTAATACTGTCATACATATAGATACGCAGTCAGAAATAATCTTTTAAATAAAATAGATGACTACGTTTCCTTTTGGAAATCCACCTTCTGCCTCTATGTTAATAATTTTAGGAGAAAATAGAGATAAATAATAAACAATTAACCAGGGTCAAAGTAATCTTATACTATACATAACACCACCTACTATCATAAGTTTTGATGAACAGGAAGCACTGGTACAAGGAAATATTAAAACAAACCAGCATGGTTCTAAATTTTAAATCCAAAGTTTAATTAAGAAAGAGAAAGCATAGCATGTGGAACAATTCAAGTGCAAAAGAGTTCCTAAGTTTGAAATGACTTTTTCAGTTAGTTTTTGGGTTGCTTTGCATTCTTGCTGTTTTATTTTCAGTAGTGATCGGGTTGGGGGCATATTATAGTATTTTGGATGAATGAGCTTTGCAAAGTGCCAGGAAATAAAACATCTGTTATAAAACATGTGCGATAGCTTTGGGGTATGGACTGAAACCAGTCAGTATTATTCTGAAGTGAGGGAATGAATGGTCAAATAAATGAGCACAAACTGATTTTTATTATTATTCTTTTAAAGGCCCATTTTTAAATCAAATAACTTATTTTTCTTGCAAATTGCACATCTTACAAATGTGTTACTATGAGTACTACTTAGCATATTTCCACAATATTCTACAAGGAAAATAAAAACCAAACTAACGGAAACAACAACAACAACAACAACAAAACCTATGCAATGTACTCTAGCCCTACTATTTCACTGGTTGAACATATTCTGTATTAAGATACTTAGATATTTTATTTGAAATATAATTTATCTCAAAATTATTTATCAAAAATGGACTACATGTATAAAATTGATCCAGTTTTGTGAAATAAAAGGAGCCTTATATTGTGAATATCCCCATGAATTTATAAACTATATCAAGAAAAGAAAAACACTCATAGAAAATTAAATAAAACAACAAAAAAAAAAGTTCACTATCTAGTTTCCAAGGAAACTTTTTCTGGTTAAAAGCAACAACTTGAGCACAGAAAAAAGCAAGAATAATATGACAGATATTAAGGAAGTAGAAACTAGCAGATCACAAATAAATTGCATAACAAAATGTAATTTCAGTGAGCCTAACCGATGTTACTACAATTTAACTTTCAAAGTTTATATATTCCGGGCCTCGTGAGTCATGCTTGTAATCCCAGCTACTTGGGAAGTTTAAAGAAGGAGGATCATGGACTGTTTCAATCTTGTTTGTACTAACAAACCTCTGAGTTAAAGGAAATAAGTAAATACAATGTCATGGTACCTCTGAAATACTTTCACCCAAAAAAATCACACTCATGCTCATACTCATTGTAAAAATAAAGCAGTAAATTCATAACTAATGTCAAAAAGAAATATACCTGAAGGAAGAAAAAAATCTAGAATTTTCCTAATTGTTAGTGATAGCTACCACACCAGTCAAGTAAATTTGATTCCTCCATTTTTAAATATACTAGTTTAAAATCAGTGCTAGCTATAATAACTATGTTATATAATGTGGAGCTAAGAAAATTATGTGCATCATTTAAACTAATAATCTAAATATGACATGAGCATTGTTGCTTAACAATGTCCAGAAATGGATACTCAATAATAGTCATAACTGTAAACTAAAATGACAGTCGTTAAAATTATCAAATTAAAATATCATAAGCTGGGCTTACATTGCACATCTGTAGTCCCAGTACTTGGGAGGCTGAGGCAGGAGGATCACTGGAAGTTGGAGACCAGCCTAGGCTACAAACTGAGCCCAAGTTCAGTCTGAACTGCATAGTGAGATCCTGTCTCAAAAGACAAAAAAAAAAAAAAAATTGCAATATCATATATATGTACTATGAGGGCATAAAAATAGCAAAGATTATCGAAAATGATGAGGAAGGTTTTACATGGAATCAATTATAGCTTCTATTGAAAATCACAATTGAAAATAAATGAATGATTAAATACATTAAACTCATGAGAGACAACTAACTAGCTGTATGATAAATCTGAAGAAATCATCTAAATGTAGTTGGTGGTATGTTAGCTATACTTTCCAAAAAATGATTGGCGACATTTGCCAATTCTATTGATTCTCATGTAACAATTTTCAAGTTAATGATGGTTTAAAATCTGAGCCATACAATTTCTGAATATTTAACAATTGTCTTAAAAAGTTCATACAAATTAGCCTCAGCAAATCTCTACACATAGCTCTAAGAATCAACAAAAAGGAAATTGAAATACGAATAGAAATAAAATATAAAGATTAAGAGTTTAAAGTACATCTACTAGAAGTTATCAATATCCCCAAATGAATATATTCATTCATTGTTTATAGCAAACTTATATTAATGAAAAAGAAAACCCACATAAAAATAGAATTGGATTTAAATGTAGAACCATAAAATCTTTTGGAAAGTAAAAGGAAAATGTCCATAGTGAAGATTTAATTTAGACAAAGATTTCTTAGAGATGACCCTACACATATGATCCACAAAAGAAAAAAATCCGTAAACTGGGATTGGCCAAAACATAAAAATTTGTTTGATTAATAGAAGGTCAAGACAAATTACAGACTGGAAACAAATTGCTAATCATTTGTCTGATACAGGTCTTTTGTGATGTCTAATATTGATTATAAATTTGAGTGGGCAGAACAGCACCTGGGAAATCAGAATGTTTCCCAAAATCATTCCCACATGAGACAGGAAACTGTGAAGGGAAAAGCACCCCACTGTGAGAGATGCTACCTAGCTTGTTGGAGGACCTACCTGGAATGAAAGCAGAGGGAGGAAGCCTACCCCTCCTCCACTTCCCCCTGTTCTTCCCCCTCCTCCTTCTCTTCCTATTCCTCCTCTTTCTTCATCTCCCTCTCTCTCCTATCAAGAGTTGAACAACTTTTCTCTGTTACACTTTTCTACCACCATGATAGCCTGCCTTGCCTCAGGCACAAAGCAATGGAGCCAGCTGACTACAAACTGAAGCCTCTGATAACATGAGACAAAAGGAACTTTTCTCCCTTTATGTTGTCTTTCTTGGATATTTGGCCACAGTGATGAAAAGCTGATTAACACAACTTGTATCTAGAATATATGAAGAACATCTAAATAATAAAATTTAAAATTCAGTTTAAAAAGACAGACATTTAGTTAAATCAAAACACTAACAGTAAATAAGAAAATAAGAAACAGTTAACATTAGGTGTTATAGCTTGAAAATTTGTTGCTAAAATAGAAATACTACACAACTGTTAGAATTACATGCTAAGTTCATAAATACAAACTTTTATTTTTTTTTGGTACCAGATACTGAAATCACAACCTTACGCCTGTCATGCAGGTGCTTAAACCATTGATCTAAATCCGTGGCCATAAATATAAATCTGTAGTCTGATGTAATTCCAAATTTGCTGAGTCTTCCAACTATTTCTTGTGAGAATGAGGTTCTCATTAAGAAAATCCTTTCCTACACCTATATCTTCAACTGTTTCACCTATTTTATGTTCCAGAAGATTTAATCTTTTTCTTTTAATGTTTAGATCCTTGCTCTGTTTTGATTTTAATTTAGTATACAATGAGAGATGAGTCCAATTTCACTATTCTACAGATAACCAGTTATCCCAACACAATTTTTTGAATAGACTATCTTTTCTCCAACATATGCTTTTGACCCCTTTGTCCAAAATCAAATAATTGAGTATGTCCAGTGAGATTTTGCATTCTCAATTCTGTTCCATTGATCCATGTATCTGTGTTTGTTCCAGTACCATGAAATTTTATCACTATTGCTTTGTAGTATAGCTTGAAGTCAGAATAATAAAATGCATAATATACAAAGAACTCAAAAGTCTTAAACTATCTAAAATGCAGACCCAGTCAAGAGATGGGCAAGAGAAATGAACAGACATATCACAGAAGAAGGAATATAAATGGTCATCAGGTATCTGGAAAAAAAAATGTTCAGCACTTCTGACCATTACAGAAATGCAAATTAAAACATTACTAAGATTTCATCTTACTCCAGAAAGAATGGCAATCACTAGGAAATCGGATAATATCAATAACAAACTCAGGCAGACTGTGTCATCCTGCATTGTTGGTGGGAATGCAAACTAATGCAACCACTTTGGAAAGCAGTATGGAGATTTTGCAAAAGACTGAAATTAGAAAGTCCATGCAACCCAGTGATTCCCCTGCTAGGTATCTTCCCTAAAGAGCTTAGGTCATCACACTATAGCAACATATGCATACCAATGTCTATAGCAGCACAATTTGTAATAACTAAATCTTGGAAGCAGCCCATATATAATCATTAACAGGTGATTGAATACAAAAAATGTGGTATCTATATATGTTGGAACACTACTTAGCTAAAAATAAGCCATTTGCCGGAAAATGGTTCCACCTGGAAAATATAATGTTCAATGAAATAAACCAGTCTCACAGGCTTAAATATTGCATGATATCTCTCATGTGAGTAAGGTAAAGTACATACAAAGAAAATGATAAAGGGTGGTTAGAAAGAGACAGAGGGGTGAATCTCTTGCAATAGGGAAGTGGTCTAAGAGAGAAAGGTTTAGAAATTAGGAGGAGAGGAAGGGAAAACCAGAATAAAGATAAGCCAAAAAAAAAAAAAGATGTGCCTCCTGAGAACATGCCACATTGGGTTAGGGAGGTTTGAACCAGAAGACAACTAGCCTGCCTTCCTGGTGAGTAATGTGCAACTAGCACAGACTCCAGGAAGAGAAAGATGTGCCCCTGAGAACCTGCCATGTTGGACGTGCCCCTGAGAACCTGCCATGTTGGACAGGGAGGCTCCAACCAGAAGACAACTAACTTGCCTTCCTGGTGAATGGTGCCCGAACAGCACAGACTCCAGGAAGAGAAAAATGTGCCTCCCGAGAACCCACCATGTTGGGTTAGGGAGGTTTGAACCAGCAGGTAAGTAGTCTGCCTTCCTGGTGAGTGGTGCAAGACCAGCACAGACCCCAGGAAGAGAAAGATATGTGCCTCCTGTAAGCCTACTATTGCATGAGCTAAGAATCAAGGACAGGCCCCCCTCCACCCATAAGCATCCTGTTGCTTCTAAGGACCCACTAAGTTGATAACAACTAAGGTACATGAAGCAACTAAATGCTTGTGTTGTTTGGTTGATTTTGCAAGCCTGGGGCTGGCAGTCTGAACATCTCTTGGGAAGATGACAGTATGCAATGTGGCAAATATGGGGGATTCCCTTCTATCTTGTCTTTGAGGCCCAACATTGTTCTCACTGTCTGGCTTTATTCTGATTTTTTTTTTTTTTGCTTTATTTCATATTTTGTTTTTATTGGTTTTATTCTGTTTTGCTTTTGGTTTGATTTTATAATATCTGATGCAATGGTCAACTATTGTGAAGATAACAAGATACACTATAGTAGCTATCGTTTCCCTAGTATCTTGCTTTGAAGCTCTGTACCAGTTCTACTGTTTTGTTTTGATTGACTTTGTTCTGTTATGTTTTGTTGAATTTTACTACCATTAAAATGAAAATAAAAGAAAAAGAATAAAGATAAGCCACTTACAGGAACCTAATAACCCCAATTAATATAAACATTGTATGCCATAACATGAGCTAAGACAAATGATATCGACAAGGATGAAAAAGGGGCTAGGGGAATACAAGGAGAATAGGAAGAGAAGGGAAAGGGAAAGAGATTTTTAAAAAGCTGTGATGGGTGGATGTAACCACTCCCAAGATGACTGCAAACTGCATGAATTGCAAACATCCACTAAAAGATATTTAAAAATTCTAAAAAACAAAACAAAACAAGAATAAGGACATTAAAATTTTTAGAGAAACTATTAAAATAATTAAGACAGACTATTTGATGTTCATACTAAGATACATTAGTGATGCTAATCAAGAATAATGATGTAAAGTTAAGAAGAATAAAGAAAAAAAGTCAATGAATCTACATCTAAATAAAGTACTTTTCGATAAGTGGCTGCTTTTCCTTCCAGGGAACACTTGCAAAGTCTGGAGACATTCTTAGCTGTTAGAACGTGAAGATAGGAGGAAGTTTGCTTTTAGAAAAAACTCAAGAATACTGGCAAAAATCCTATAATGCCCAGGACTATCCCCCACCATAAAGAATTATCTAAGCTTTGTGCAGTAGTGTACATCTGCAATCCCAGCTATTAGAGAAATTCAGGCAGAAAACCACATGCTTGAGGCGAGCCTGGGCAACTTAATGAAACCCTGCCTCAAAATAAAAAAAAATGGAAAGGGTTCAGAATGCAGCTCAGTGGTAGAATGCTGCTGGGCTCAATATCCACTATGGCAAAGAAAATATTTAGTCCAAGATAATAGTAGTTCTGAGTATGAAAAACCTGACCTAAGAGGAGAGAGAGACAGAGAAAGAGAGAGAGACAGAGAGAGAGAAAGAGAGACAGAGAAAGAGAGAGAAACTTGCAGAAAATGAAAACCACAAAGTTTACTGGATTAAAACATAGTAATATAATATGTTAATAAAATAAATGTTTAAACATTTTTCATCTATATAATAAATAAAAACAGCATACTAAAACATAATTTAGGTAGAGGAAAAAATGCAGTATATCTTTTAAATTGCTAAAATGTGACAAAATATAATTTAAAGCAAGAAGTATTCCAGATAGAGAGTTGATTAGAGCATGACAAAAGATTTAATTTTCAAGGATGATATGTGACCTCAAATTTATAAGAAATTAATAATATCAGTTCAAAGTACATAAAGCATTATCAGAAGGTAAGTACAAAGTGCAAAACAAAAATATTTCTGTGATACATTAAATACATTTTTATTACTTAATATATCAAGCTGATAAAAATGTAGACATTAAAAAATTTAAATAATATAATCCAAAAGCTAGACCACCTACCTAGACTGTATTAAGAGCATTTCATCCAACAACTAGAGAATAAATAATCTTCTTATTGACTGTCACTGAGAAGCTTTAAAAAACATGAAAAGGTTCTCTGGTCGCAATACAATAAGTTGGTAATGTAAAGGCATAAATTATATATCAAAAATAGCATGAAAAATTATACTAGAAAATTCTTAAAATTGAAAGAGCAAAGGTTACTTTATTTCTAAATGTGTAAATTGCTTTCAGTATAGTCCATGGTGAGACATACAGTCATTGCACTTTATAAAGCAAAAATGATACAAGATAATTTTATTTTAATATAAATGTGTTTAGCACATAATTTAAGAAATTATAAATAGAAAAGTAGAATACATCCAAAAATACATATTGAAATAGATGAAAATTAAAGGCAAACAAATGAAATGAAAACGAATAACAAAATATATCAGTGATGGACATTTATTACTATGAATTTTAAGAAAAGAAAAAAATTAATAATATTGACTCGGAAAATTGTGAAAAGGTTCAAATAAACAGCTTTAAAACTGGAAAGTCATAATTAAGATGCAACTGACATTAAAAAGATAATAAGAGCATCTTTGTGTCACTGAAATTACTTAGGTAGCCCTGACATTCTTAGGATAATAAAACACTCTCTAGAATAAATTGAATAGAATAAAACTGAATATAGAAAAACAACTGATAGGCTACACCAGAATACAAATGAAACTATTTTTGTATCAATATAAATAACTAGTAATAGGTTAAAATTTATTGTATAAAGTGAAAGAATGCATGAGACTATGACAATATATAAAAACAAACGGATGATTTTATAAACAGAGGAAAGTACAATATCTTCCTTACAATAGAATATGAGCATAGAAAAAATGGAGCTGAAATTCATCTTCATGCACTTCCTGACATGTGCTCAACACAAACTACAGTTGCTACTGCCACTCACTTTTGTCATCTCCTTACCCATACTCACATATATACGCAACATGTTCATTTCATTTCTTCACTGCTACTATCATTTCTCAATAGGCAGATAATTTTCCAATATTAAACTAATTATTGTCTGAATTTCCAAAGATGACTTACTACTTCCAAAAATCTTAATAAACTCACTCATTACAATAATATTTATATCAAATCATCCTCCTGGTTCCTTAATAAAAAATGTTGTGTCCTAAATTTATTTGCAGACATCAAAGTTATAATTTGTCTACATTGCTCTGAACCCCATGGGGATACATCAGCTGACCACTAATCCATCAGTTATGCATTGCAGAACAATAACCCAGAAGACCTGAAATTGCAGTTGCTCTAATATATGGGAAATTCATCTGGCCCCTATCACGTTCCCTTGCCCGGCAGACTTATTCTGATGCATCTCCTCTATACCTGTTCCGTAATGAACTTAGCAAAATGATCCAGTTTTCCCACTGGTTCTTACTTATGCTAGGTGAAATATTATCTTTTGATAAAAAATACACATCTCAATATACACTGGAATGATAAATGTCTCAATTCTTAACTCTTTTATCCATTCATACATACTGGTGTTTTCTAGACTCTACGTCCACGTGGACACGTTTCTTTGTCTGTTTCAGAAACACACAGAAAGCACTTAACAGGAAAAGGATGCTTTAGTATGCTTTGCTGTGACCTAAGTCTCCCTTAAATGTATAAAATGTGTAAGGAAATGGACCCCCTTTTAATGCACATGTAACCTTTTTTTTTTTTTTTTTTTTGCGGCACTGGGGATTGAATTCACAACCTCACGCCTGCCTGACAGGCTTGTAAGCCGCTGAGCCAAACTCCTGGCCCTGATTTTTTTGAGGCAGGGTCGCACTGTGTAGCTCAGGCCGGCCTTGCGCTCACGTTGTAGCCCAAGCCAGCCTCGAACTCACAGTGCTCTTCCTACCTCAGCCTCCCAAGTGCTGGGATTAAAGGCGTGCGCCACCACGCCCGGCTACATGTAATTTTTTTATATGAAGTATTGAATATTATCATTGACACTCCATACATTCGTAGGCTAGTTATGTGTATTTTCACCCAAAGTCTAAGTTTCATTAAGAAACAACATTTATGTCTAAGTTCTCAAATATTTAGCACAGATAATGAGCTCTCAGATTCACTCTCCATCATAACTTTGAAAGTATGAGTCTGCTGTGCCCTTGCACTATTCTCTTAATTTGCATGCCAAGATCTCAACAATTTTTTTTTTTAACAGAGCAGCGTGATCTGTGAACATGACATATATATTATATAATTTTAAGCATAACTGTATCAACTGGCTTCCTTGGCCCATAAACATTTCTAAAACATGAGAGTAATCCTAGAACACAATATCATAAATGTTTATCTTTTTTAGTTTTTCGGTTCTAAGTAGCTATCTGTAATGGTTAATCTTGATTGAAAACTTGACTGCCATGAGACACATCGGGTGTTTCTAGGAGGGTTTTGCCAGAGAAAATCAGTATATGAGTCCTAAACTGAGTGCAGCATATTTGTCCTGAAAGGAGGTCATGCTACCTAAAAGGTGGGAACCTGATAAAATGAAAAGCAGAAGTTCTGATAAGCATCCATTTGCTCACTCTTCTTGAGTGGGAGCAGCTTTGTTAGTTTCTACTTGTTGCTGCCATTACCAGTGAGGATCAGATTCCACAGTCTTCAGCCTTTGAATGTGGACACACAGCAACAACTCAACAGGGCATTTCCAGGACTTCGGCCTTGGACCGGAGCTGTTAACATTGCTGCCTCTTATTCTGAAGCTTCCAGGTTATTGGATTAAATACCTATTAAACGGCTATTGTTGGAATGGGGATATAGCTCAGTGACACAAGCACCTGTGTGGTAAGCATGAGGTCACGAGTTTAATCTCCAGTACCAAAAAAACAAAAAACAAAAAAAGTTACTGTTTTTTTAAGACTCCCCAAGTTACAGCTGATCCTTATATGATTACCCAGCCTCTTATCATCTAATCTATCAAATTTCATATTCATATTATTTTCCTGTTTGCTTTATTCTTCTGAATAACTACAACACAAGCTTCATGGTTAATTATCTGCTCTTTCTTTCTTTCTTCCTACCTTTCTTTCTTCCTACCTTTCTTTCTTTTCTTTCTTGCTTTGCTTTGCTTTGCTTTGCTTTGCTTTGCTTTCTAGACAGAGTCTTTCTATGTGTGCAAATTGGCCTTGAATTTATAGCTATATTCTTGCCTCAGCCTCCCAAGTACTGAGATTACAGGCATGTGCCTCCATGCCCAGTCTTTTTAATTTCTGTTTTGTGTTTGTTTTTGCATGTGTATTTATTGGAGTTGGAGCGAAAATTTCGAAATTTTGAAATAAAAAATGCCTTTTATAACATTTATGAATAATTTCTATAACTTCTTGTAGTTATTGCTTATACTTTTTTTCATTCTACAATATTGCAAACATTGTCTACATCCATGTAGATCGTTATGCAAATCAAATTGGTTACTTCTTTTGCTTAATTTTTGAGGGCAAAGGTGACTTACATTTCTTAAATCTAAAACACTGCTTATCTTTTTGCTAAGATTTGTGTTACTAGGAAAAAATAACAAGGGAAAGAGAGAAGTAAAGAGAGGAGAGAAGAGGAAAGGAGAAAAGCAAAAGTAAAGTGGGAGAATACAGAGAAATCTGAATACAAGTTTTATTAATTGGGCCAAAGTTTTCTTTCCTTTATGAACACTACTCTTATAAAAAGAAATTGAGTGACCCTTTGTCATTCTCACTGTAGGTTAAAGTTTGATTCTGAAATGTTGCTTAAAAGTCTGTGTGTTAAAAGAGTGATCCCTGATGCTGCGGCGTTCAAAGGTAGAACCTTTGGGACATGTTTAAATCATGAGGGCATGTCCCTGAGTCTTATATTTTGCTCCTAGTCCCTTGTTATCTTTCTGTTTCTGATTTCTGGCCTCAGTGAGGCTAGCAGATTAGCTCCAACTGTGCTTCTTGTCATGATGTTTGGCATCAACACAGACCCAGTAACAATAGAACAAGATGACCACGGTCAAAACCCTCTGAAACAATGAGCTAAAATAAATCTTTCATCCTTTTGGATTATTTTCTCAGGAATTTGGTTACAATAGTAGAAAGATGACTAAGACATTATGGCAGATTCCTCATTTTGAGGAGAGGAATTGTTTTCAAGCATTTGTAGCTTATTATACAGGAGAGACATTACAAAGGCAAAATGTAGAGAAAATGCACTTGGATTAGATCTTTCTGTCTCTTAATTTGGCTGCCAGAAATGGAGAAGGAAAATTACAATGCCCTAAGTGTGATTTTTATTGCCCTGTTACTATTAGATGGGTAGCACATTTGGTCCCAGTGCTTACCCAGATTGTTACTAAATGAAAAAGAGAACCATTCAAGGTACAGAAGAAATCCAATCAGTCCTATCATTATACAAGCACATTATCTTTTGTGTTATGATTCCACTGGACTCCAAACATTGATTTAGCTAGAATAAAGTTTTAGTTAAAAACAAAAGAAAAAACTAAAGCTTAGTGTTCATAGCTGTAAAAATATACATTGTAAATACATCACAAAAAATGCCTGCTCTCTAAATGTACATTTTTATACTCTTTGTAATTCTATAGACACTCATCTTTACATAGATATTTGTGTTGGGTGGTTTTGATGATCAATTTGATTGGCTTCAGAGATGATTAAGCAAGTAGTAAAACACACTCCTGGGCCTATTCCCAAGTTGTGTAGTGGAGTGAAATTCGTAACCATATTTGTCCCTGCTCTTTTCCTTTCTGTGTGTTTCCCTGCACTGTACTTCCTAGCTCCCATGAATTAAGGAGCTTTGCTTTGACATTCCCTTTTGCCATTAGGTTTTTGCCTTGGAGCCAGTTGACTATAGACTGAAATCTCTGAAAAAGTTAGCCCAAGTAAATCTGTACCCTTTTACACTGGAGGCATCAGGTATTTTGTACCCACAACAAAAAGGTGACTACTTTTTATTGTGATTCTGCAGAAGAAGAAGAGGTTTTCAATAAGTGATACAGAGCCACTGAACTGAACAAGGGGATCAAAAATCAAAAGTTCCTTTTATCAAGCTCAAAATCTTTTTTGATGCCATTCTCCATACTGTGTATATCATTACCTTTATTTCCCAATTGATGCTTCTTCCTTCTGATAAATGCACATAAAAATCACCACTCCAAGCAAGTCTTCTGGAAGCATAGCCTATGGACATGCTCTCACTTGCACTGCAGTTGCTTTTAAAGAAGAGACTATAGTTTACATACTGAAGTCTCTAAATTTGCATTATCTAGAGTGCTGCTGACATGTCAAAGATGCTCAAATATTTTGAAATTAGTCCTGGTAATATTATTTATGATTTCTGCAGGACAGAAACCTAAAATGATCAGAAATTGGTGAAACAGAGATGGTTGGGCTCCAGGTTCTAATATCATCACTCAGAATCACCTTCAAAAGTTAGCTAATTAGGAGAGTATGTGTTTTTGTGTGTGTGTGTGTGTGTGTGTGTGTGTGTGTGCTTTTATGTCTCAGTTGTCTTATATGTTAAATTTAATGGGCTATGCTGAAGTATTTCACAAGGTTGCAATGAGTTACAAGCAAAAACAATTATTACAGAAATTCACATGAAATCTAAAGTGTTATAAATAAGGGAGTAAGGACAGATATACTAATGGTAATAGTTGCAAGAATGACACAGATTATATATAATATATATATATATATATATATGAATATGACATACACAGAGTTGGCCAAAAAAATATATGCACACTGCTTCAGGAAAAATAAAACAGTATGCCTTTTTTTTCAACAGATGGTGTTACCCTCATAAGAGGGGAACCTAGAAGATGTTGCATACTGCAGAAAACTCACTGTACTCCTGGTCCTTAGAGTAAAATTGAAAATGCATGTACAGCAATCTCAATGACCAAGGTTACCCAAGTTGCAGTTTACTGCACTAATAAATGTCTAGAAGCTCATGGCCACCACTTTGAGCATCTCTTATAATTTGTTATGGATTGAAAACTGGTGGTCAGCTTTAGCACCAGTTGAATTACATCAGCATGGTGTTGAGTAAAGATGGCCCACCTGATGAAAGTTGCCAGCATAAACAGAGATGTGGAGAAGAAGAGTGAGGCATTGTGAGTTCTTTCAAGAGTTGGTGTTTCAAGTCGATGGTTCTCCTGGAGTTGCTTGTAATGCTGGCTTCCTCATAATGGATTTGGCCATTATTGTTAGAGGAGCTCAATGGGAATGGCTGTGGTTCGCCTTGGGGGAGCTCTGCTCCTCACATTGTGCATTGCTTCCTGGCTCCAGAGGGGAAGATGTGTGCTGGAGAAATTTTTCAAGCTGGGTTTCCTGACCTGTGCTTGACTGTTCTCATCGTGGGAGGAACGCAGGACCTCGTTGCTGCTGAGGATGGCTGTGGTACTCTTCCTCGCAGCCTTGCTCCTTATTTTGAGCCTGACTTTTCAGCTCTGGTGTAGAACCCTCAACCCACTGCACAGCTCCTTCACCCTACTGGCATAGACTTTTTAGTTCCACCACTGACCTTTGGCCTTCCCAGCACAGAACCGTAAAATATACTGGTGTGAGTCCTTATTGTGGGCTCTTAGATTTCCAGTTGGATTTGTGGGAGGCATTGTCATGCATTTGGGTCTCTAGCTGGACTCTTGCAAGACATTGCTGTGGGATCCAGGCCCTCGGCTAAATATCCTGGGTCTTAGTGTTGTGGATAGATTTTCCTGTACTTTCTTGTGTTTAACTCTGGGTGACTATTACAAAACAATATTACAAATTCTGTGTCCTTTATGCAGCTGTTCTCCCTGTAACCTCTGACTACAACATAATTGTAGGAGACCAGTGTAACTTGTATTAATCTCATGATGTCTCAATAAATATTATCATTGATAAAATACAATTTTATCAATATAAAAATAAATGATAAAATCATTTTCATTTTAAAATTTTAACCTAAAATACTTGTAAAGATTGCTGCAGATATTGCTTTGGTTTCAAATATTTATGTGTACATTTACTTATTCGTATATATGCATTCAAGGTAGTCCCATATACATGGGTCCTGCTACTCTATCGTCTCCCCCAGGAGGTTTTAGTCATAGCCTTAATGGTGACATGTGCACTGAGAAGCTTCAGTATTTTCCTCAGTTTAGATTAATTACCACATTTAAGAAACATGCATTATCAAATTTCTTGCTTAATACCACTATCAGTAATAAACTAGCTTAACTCCACTGAATTAAATATTATGTTCTCTTCCCTCTAAAATTCAGACCTCAGGAGGTGATTTGGTTCTGTGGGAGGGGCTCCCATAATTGGGATGCACGCCTTAGCAAATACTCTGGAGAGCCAGATCACCTTCTACCATGTGAGTAGACACCATCTGTGAATAATTACAGGGCCTAAACAGACAGCAAATCTGCTGGTGTCTTCACCTTTGACTTTTCTGCTTTTAGAACTATGGAAAATTAATTGCTGTTATTTATAAGCTACACAGTTTAGTTTTTTTTATTATAGCAGCCTGAATGGACTAAGACAGATATTGTATTCCATTGATCCACATTCATGTCACTTTGTCAACTAAAGCACTCCAAATTACACACATCCTTTCATTTCAGCTGCCACACTGGGTTAAATTAGCACCAGTCTCCAAACATCTGCTTTAGGCCTTGATTATTAACTATTTGCACAATTATTTCAAAAGCAAGAACAAACTATGCTACTTCCACACTTAAAAATGTGTATTTCCACTGTTCCTAATGTACAGTTCAAGGAATTGATTAAACCTATGAAGTCCTATCCAGTGTCACCCTGACTACCTCATCAACCCTACCTTAAATGACATTCCATGGCTCTTTGTGCTCTTAGTTCTTCGGCTTTTTTTCTGTGTCATTTTTAATAATCAACACATGGAATTGTATATATTTGTGCAATATAATGTGAAATTTTAATCTGTGTGTAAACATCATGCAATGATCAAATTACAACAATTGGCAATCTTTATTATTTTATAGTTATTAATTATTTATAGTGAGAACATCCTATTGTCTAGCTATTTTGAAATGCAGTATATTATTTTGACTATAGTCACCCTACTGTGCAATAGAAACCAGAGCCTGCACCTCCTATTTAAATGCAACATTGGCCCTATTGATCAATCTCTCCCCCTGACCCCCTACTTTCCCCAGACCCTATTAATCACTATTACAGTATCAACAACTATATGGTCCATTATTAATTTTTCCATATGTGAGTGAGATCATGTGGTATTTATAATTTCTTATATCAGGAGAAATTTGACTGAGTTTCTCTCACAGCCACAGAGGGGTATGTATATGCTATAACATCCAGGGCATCCCATGTGATAACAACCAAAGTCATCAAATATCACCCAAAAACTTTATTAACTTGGGTATATTTTTCAGAAAGCCTCCAGGAACAGGCAGATGGCATTCTCCTATTTGCACTATTCCACTGCAGAGAACTAAAGTTTAAACTATCAGCTACCTGCCATTTCTGGAATTGCTGCAGATAAAAACTCTTTGATGATTTCAGTTTTCTGCTGTTTGCTTGCAGGCTTACAGAGAATAATTGCTACCATAAGAAACACTACTGAAATTGACAATAAACTGAATTTGGTTGGAAGTACACTGTAATTCTGTTCTATATTGGTGACTTGCACTACTGGGACGAGTGTTTGTTTAAAACCAAAACACCAAACAAAGCCCAGGATTTAATGAAAATGTTGTAGAGAGAATCATTTCTGAGATAGATATGGCTGCTTGGACTGAAATTGTTTATTAGAATGATAGCATTAACTGCTTCTTAGAGTGGATTATGTGAAGTGTTTAAACTGCTTCCAATATAGTTGGACATGTTTGGAATGGGACAGTAAAGACAAAGAAAAAATGTTTGAACGAAGCATTTTGTGGGAAAAAAAATAGAAGGGAAAGTAAGACAGCATTTGTGTAGTGAAAAATGATGTAAAGGTAGACATAAGCATAAACAAAGCTGAAAAAAGTCATGAAAAATGTAAGAATAGAGGAAAAGGTACAATGAATATATCAAAGTATGTATGCACAATCAAAACAGCTAAGTTTATTTGTCACTATTACCTTTCTACAAATTTGCTTAACTTCTCTTCTGCTGGAATATTTTAAAATTATGTATATCATATATATTTTACATATACATTAATATACATATAAGCATTTATATGCATAACATATATATTTTAAATTTCTGTAATGTTTTTTATGGAACAAATTATAAAATCATATATAGTAATAAAATTATATACCTATAACACGAATATATTAACCACTAAGACACAAGTGCTGCGCAAGAAGTAATTATTAACGAATGTTGATTTTTACTGAGCAAATTAAGGCAAAAAGGCAAAGAGTAGTCTATTTGGAAAAATTCTAGAATATTATATAGATTCTAAAAATCAGTTAAATTTGTGGAATCTTTCTAATGAGGAACAAATCCTACTCACACTAGTACATATGATAGAATTTTTATATAAAATTTTAATTTCCCATATGCCATTTAATTCTCTGCAAGTTTATCACTATTCCAAAATAGAGCATGTATCTTATAAAAAGCAACCAATATTAAGAATGGGACAAGGCCAAAACAAAGTAGTTTTACCTGGATATGCAGGATCTTAATTTCCTGCTTATTGAAGTTAACTTTATGATACCCAGAACCTGCTCATGAGCATGAGTTTTTAATGGACCTATGCTATCTTAAGTTGCTACCAAGGGTATTGCTGCTGGACTTTTCCAAGGAACTTCTTAAGTTACATACATACCAACATTGCTCCTATACTTACTTATTGGCTGTGGTATAGCTGAATGTAAAATGTCCTTAGGCAAAAGAAAAGCAGATTATCACAGAGTAGTACTGATTTAACAAGGAAGTACAAGATACAGTGATACAAATTATCTATCCATGAGAACAAAGAAGTAAGAAACATTAGTAGATATTGATTTTATGTTTTCAATTTTTAGCGTGATTGGAACATCCCATAGCGAAACCCAAGTTATCCTGAAGTTCCACAGAACGTTTTCAGTCACCTCTTAATGATCCTGCTCAATTATATCCATTTGAGCTTCAAATGCAATTAATATCTATTGAATATGCTATGTGCATGTTGCCTCAATGAGCAATTTCAAATGCACTGCATTATCTAATCTTCCCAACCTAATGGAGGGTTATTAATCCCATTTTATAGAAGAGGAAAATGTAAAGGTAAAATTAAATAATTTGATGAATAATATCTATGTGGAGGTGAGAAATGACCTCTGGAATAGCAGAATAATGAACACAGGAATTCACTCCCCCAAATAATGATAATACAAGAAAAAGATTGTTAAAAAGCCAACTCTGAACCCTAGACAGATAAATGGTGTGTATGAAAATGAGAAGCATTTACTCAAGAAACATGAAGGAATGTGATTAAAAAAGATATTCTCTGTTTAGCCTATGAATAATATCTTATCCACTCTAGGTTTATGACATTCAAACAGAATAAAAGATATGGATCCCATGGTATGCCAACATATGTGAAACAAACAGTTGGCAAAAGTCAACACCCATTGATGACAAAAAAAAAAGTATAAAAGGAATTTCTTCAGACAGATAAAGCACATCCACAAAAACCCTCCATCTGAAATTCCACCTAGTGGCAAATGATTGGACCTTTCCCGCCTATAAATCAAGGGATGGCAAGGTTGTGCTTTCTCACCAATATTATAATCAGTATTATAATCAGATCAGAAAGGAAAAGGTAAAACTGTCTTTATTCACAGATGGCATAACCTTTCATTGAGAAAATTCTAAGCAAGCCAAAAAAATAAAGGACAATAGAACAAAGGAGTTCGGTAAAGATGCCAGATCAAACACAATATTAGTAAATGAAAAGACAAGCCACATGCCGAGAGAAGAAAGTTGCAAATCGTGTATCTGATAAAAAATTGTACCTAGAATTTGTAAAGAGCTCTTGCAACTGAGTATAAACAAAAAGTAGCCTACCTACATGTTGAAAATAACAGATGATTTGAACATAATCATTTAAATTAATAAGCATTTCAAATTATCTACATGGTACTCATGAGTGAAATGAAAATTAAAACTGAGATAACACTTTCCAAAGTCTAGAATTACTACAATGCAGATTGCTTATGAAAAAATTTGGAAAATTTAGATGGTTACGCTGCTTTGTAAATTTATTTAAAAACTCACTGAAATGTTCACATACTATGAGCAAATCTTATGCTTTGTAAACTAGGCTCCCACAAAGATCTTTTAAATAGCTACAGTTTGTTGGTCATTTTGGCCTTATGCAACAGTTTGTGTTTTACACATTTTACTTAATCTTCAAACCTTTTGAAATATTTATTATTCAGAAGAGAAAACTGAAGCTCAGTGAGGTTCTAGTTCTAGTTCTCTCTTTATCAACTAGTGAAGGAGTTCAAGTTTGAATCTACTTGTGAATGCATACTCCTTTACTGTACCCCAGAGACCCAGATTAACTTCTTGGTTATGATACCTAATAGACCTAAATGAAATGTAGTGTTCTTATAATATACCTTGGTACTCTTCTTTTACAGAAATCTCTATTGTGTCCCTCCGAATTTCACATGTTGTAGCCCTAACTTCCACTACCTCAGAATAACATCCCATTTTTAGGTAGCATTTTTACAGAAGTTATTAAAATGAGGATTGTAGGTTTGGCATTAATTTAATCTGATTGGTGTCTCTATAAATAGAGGAGATCAGAAAACACTGAGAGACACTAAGAATACATATACACCTAGGAAAAAAGACCTTATGTTCAAGTTGCAAGAGGGAAAGTTCCTGTAAGGAGATGTACCAAGGAGAGAAGTTTCAGAGGGAACCATCCCTTCCACAATCTTATGAACTTGCAGCCTCCACAACTGAGAAAATAATTTTGTGTTGCTTTAGTCATCTAATCCGTGACATTTACACAGTGTAGTCCTAGCAAACAAACATAGGCTTTTAAGGATATAGTATAATCAACCAATGGGCAAAATGAATATTGAAAAGTAATCAGATAAGGACAATTTATAGTGTAATAAATTTATTGAACTATAACTTTCCTTCAAGTGTGCAATTTTCTTTTACTTTGATAAGATTTGATTATTATTTTATAAACTGCAATACTTGTTGAGTCCTGGGTACTCCCACAGACCTAAATTAATGGATGCCATGCAAATATTAAAACTCTCAGATTTCTTTTTATTAAAATATAACCATTTCTGTTCATTTGTTTTCCTTGTTTCTTCAAATGAATTTTTTACAACTGAGGTGTATTTTGCTTGTTTGTATCAGTAGCAAAGCATGTTTAACTGTGCATCCAAGATATATTCTTTTAACCATAGTGGAACTAAGCACTTGAAAATATGGAGAAAAAAATCTGGAAACACGCACACATGCATGCACATATGCATACTCACACATGCACACACACACAGTCTCATATATACATGCACAAATCTTAGTTCTCTGCTATATACATATTGATTTCCCCTATAGACCTCATTTCATAATGTGCCCTGAAAATTAAATCATGTATTTAGTTCCAATATAACCTAAGATTTTAATTGGATTTATAGGCAGTAATTTGTGTCATATTAATTGATACTTTTCAAAAGGAACTAATTAACAGTTGACCTTTAATTTTCCTTTATTAAAAAAAAGGGATTAAGCATAAAAAAAAGAAAAGAAAAGAAACTAGAAAGAAGGAAAGACAGAAGGAAACACAGAGTCCCTCAAACCTTTATCTCCTTTCCTAACCACAATGTAGATTTAATTAGCAGAAAGACAGCATCCATCAGAGACATTTGGGGAACCACATGATCCATTATGTATCTGATTATATTATGCCTATAAAAAAGGCTAAATAATTTAAATGTGGTTCAATAAAAATGTATTTTCAATGTGAAACTTAGGAGTTGGATGATAGATTAAAAGCTTCCTAAGGCAGGAAAATTTTTATAAGATACTGCTATGAAAATTTAGAGTAAAAGATTGCATTTTTTTCCTTTTTATGTAGCTAGATTTCTTCATTTTGTCTTGTTTTCATAACAGCCTTGAATAAATATATACTGCATTATTTGGAAGCTTGAGGAAAGGGAATTCAAGAATTTAGTTTTATCATTACATTGAATGCAAACAGCTAAGACTGCCTTCTTTATCTAACCACCTTTCAAAAGTTTGAATCTGTCTTGCCCAAGTCCATAGTCATATGGACCAACCCGATCTTCATCCACCAACTATTAATGATTTTGCCCCCCTCCAGGCCATAGTCAGAATCTTCAGCCCCTCCTAGAACTGATTCTCCATATTATGTAAAGTATGTTGGTAGGTTTGTAACATTCCCTAGTAGAAAGGGATTTGTCTGTGAAAAACGTATTGAAAACATCTTCACTAACTGGCCCCTTTGCTAGCAGAGAGGCCAAAGACTAAATGGGACATTAAAAAAAAAATCACCTACAGAATCATGTGGAACCTGTCCCTAAAGTTCAGCAATGAGGCCAGCATCAGATCTGGTCAGACAGGGTAAATGTACTTCTTCTAATATAAGAGAATTTGTTTTGTGGATAAATAAAACACCGTTACTTATCTTGAATAGCACCTAGTATTATGTACTCAATTTAGTATTTCCTATCATTTGGATGCGTAAAGTAATTCAAATTCTGTTTAGATCAGTTTTATACAAAATGGTGTCCCTTTATCACCTTCTGACGTCTTACATAGGGTGACTATATACCATGCATATTCCTGGGTCTTGACTCCTCAGCATGCATAAGCTTGTGATCCACTATTTAGTGGTAAGATTTAAACTGGATGGGATTTTTAATACTCCTCAGAGAGCAGCAGCATCTCGTGTCCTGTAAGTACATAAATCTTA
Source organism: Dasyprocta punctata (assembly GCA_004363535.1). Taxonomy (NCBI): domain Eukaryota; kingdom Metazoa; phylum Chordata; class Mammalia; order Rodentia; family Dasyproctidae; genus Dasyprocta; species Dasyprocta punctata. The sequence goes on from RJWM01001239.1 coordinate 47,637, forward strand.
ATACCAAATGCTTCAAAGAGAAAGTTGAGAATTGAAAATCAATATAACAAGGAGTTTTCCCTGGGATATTTTAATGGTCAACCTCTTTGATTTCAGCATCTAACCGTCAAAGAAGGGAATTCTATGATTGTTTTCACTTTGTTAATAGTCCATTACCAACAGAATATTGATTTGAGAAAGTTTTAGTTTCTTAAAAAACATTACTTAAAGCCAAGAGATGTGGATTCTTTCCCTGGGTTTGCTATGCACAATCCCTGAAGCCCTGGACCAAAAAGTTATCCCTGTATACCACAGTTCCCACATCTACAAATTTAAATTTGATAACACTGACCTAGCTTATGTTGTACAACTAGTGTGTCAAATCACTTTCCATATCTTATTATCACACAAATGATATTTCCTGAGGTTTTTCCAAAGATTTAATATGAGAGTGCTGTAAAGTAGTTATACATAAAATTGCAATACCCTTCCTTTGCACTCTATTTTGTGTGGACTAATAAAGCTAGTTCTAAATCTCAGTTTGAGAGAAAAATTCTAATTTTTCCATTGCTTTTCTGTATTATTTTAAATTATTATTATCATTGAGCTATTGTTTTTGAAAGCATAGTGAAGTATTTTCTCTGAATATATTCACTTGTTAGTTTGAAATACTGCATTCCAATTGCTAGAAAGATAAAGTGGAGAAGAAATGGAACTAAGAGATTATAATCACATTCCATTTCAAACAAATCTTAAGTTATTTCTTCAGGAAAATGGGTGCAAAATATCTTTGGTCATAAAAGTTTGATGATTACCAAAATAATACTATTGTCTAAATTTAAAAATGCAAAAAGGTCACAACATAGAGATATTAGATCATGGGAAAATTCAGCAAATGGAAAAATGATAGTAAGGAATTTGGTTAGTAGAAAACAAACCTTTCTCATACTCATCCATAGATTACTTTATATAATTGGAATAAATTTCAACTGACATTTAAAATGCAGTACCTTCCAGAACAGACAGTTAAAATATTTTGTATTCTGTGGGCTGCCTTATAATACTAGACATTTGACACTGGATATGAATTAATGTAGAAAATAATTATCTCATTTTCATATAATCACTTATGTTTTATTCACTTCCTTTTAAAGAGACTTCCCAAATATATTCTATTAGTTAAAAAAAGAAATGAAAATCAATTTGATTGTGTTATATTTCTTTCTCTTTTTAACTTTAAATTTCAATCCATTGGAAGAGGAATTCAGAAAATCAGACAGCTCTTCACTCAAGCTGAATGACAAATATCCTCCAACCAGCTGAGTCTTTCTTATGCCAGTACTGGCGATGCCATAATTAAACAGGTATATTAAGCTCATTCCATGAAAATGGCTCATGACAGACCTACCTATCCACTCTCAGGTGCCTCCTAGAATGAAACTCATAATCCTCAATGCAAATACATCTCCAAAAGTGTAAAGAAGAAGCTCGTAGGCATAGGCCCTGAATTGTTACACACACGTATAAAACAATTGATATAAATGACTTTAATACTTCGAATTTTGATATGGAAACACAGCTGTTCACACTTTTCAAGGATTTTGGGGTTGGTGAAAGATAAAAGACACGCAGTGTTCTTTAAAAAGGACAAATGACATTTTTTTCATGAGCTCATAGAAATAGAGGAGAGTATACTAGAATGTTTCTCAATAAAGAATTACAAATACTGATGAACACATGCTCAATCCCTTAAACAGGCAGAGATCCATCCTCTCAGAGTTATACTAAATAAAAGGGTTGTCCACTACTATGGACAATCTACCTTATTTGAACTTACTTTCAAGAGTCTAAAATCTGTTTGTCATTTTTATGTGTTAATTAAATTAAAAGAGTATTTTAAAAATATCAATGAGAGCATTCAAATTAAAGTACTGTGTATGTGACTTTTCTCCTTTTAAATGTCTTCATCAAAGGACAAATGTTCACTTTCTTAATATTCTTCTATCTGCTACATTAGAGCAGCTTAAAAAACAGAATCACAAAACTGAATATGTTCATTTAATGCTTTAAACCCAAATAAGTAGATCATCATTTGAGACAAAACAGGCAGCAAATGGGTCAGTAATGTGGTTCAGGTAGGTTGATATTTTTATGAGGCAATGAGCTTGGCTCAAATTACACACATTTTCAATAGATTTCCTAAGCACAAAGGCAGCTATCAGGAGTGGACAGCCATAAACAATTTGCTCCCAAGCCAAAGGAGAAATTTGGCAAACCAAAGCTCTCATCATTCCTATTACAGCTGACCTAACAACTGAATGCCAGAATGACCACCCCCTCTGGATAATGGTGACTTCTTTGTCTTTCTTTCTTTTTTTCTTTCTTTTATTTTTTTTAAATATAGAACTTTGGCCCCTAATCCTTGTTACTGTATTTAATCCCTTTCTATAGATTGTGATATTTCCCTGATAAAAAGCAAAACAAAACAAAAATCGGTGTTATTTTGGAAATGCAATGGATAAAGCAAACCCAAGACAGGGAATACAGCCATAAATAGAATAATTTTATGCTTATAAAGTTCTGGAGGGAAGAAAAAAATTTAGATTTAGTTATGATCTATTCTGGAGGATTTTAATTACCACTCCCAGTGGGAAATGAGTGGAGACATTTTTAAGAATCTGAAATAGACATACTTTTGTGTATTGGTAAGAAAATTTTCGCTTAGGAGCAGATGAGATGTATGATGGTGTTGCCCTCTGCAGTCGTCAGAATATGGATTAATTCTCATAGTCTCCTTCTCTTTTTCAGCCTGAGTGGTCACAGAGGTATTTGCTTCCCAGTTAAGTAAACTAGCTCATTACCATATTAAAAGTCCAAGTCTCTAAAAGGACAATTGAAAATTCCATTTGAGAATTAGAAAAATAGATTCATAAGCAAATATCATTTTCAGTCCTTCCAGGATTTGGGAGAGGGGGTAAAATTTTTTCTGTTAAATGTATGCTTCAAACTTCCACCTACACCTCCCAGTACCCCAAGTGTCTCCAATGTGTAGTTATCAAGAAATGAAAATGTGATGACAGTGTCTTTTCATTTTACTTCTTCCTCCTTGAATTTCTTTTTGCTTGTTCAATTTTTGTTCAGCAATCTCACCAAAATAACCCTTGCCAGTCTTTTTTTTTAAATTGATTTCTTTGCATGCATTTAGATAAATTAATATGGTTGTCAAAATACTGTCTGTTTCAGCAGGGACAAGTATTACTAATAGTTACTAAGAAAATTACTAAGAATTTGTTATCCTAGTTCAACAAAATTTTCCAACTGAGCATATCTATATATTGATTGATCTTAACTAATTTCTGGTAAAAACAGAAAAACAAACAAAAGAAAAGGTGTGCTATAGTCCAGTAAAAAGCTCAGATGCCACAGTAAATTAAGTGTGCCATTCTGAATGTCCAATCTCAACCTGCACAAAAGGAAGGTGGATACAAAGACTGCAGTAGTTTATGCAGCAATGCTTTACTAAACCAGGAAAAGGCAACATTTTAGCCTCGTTCTCCTGGCTGTTTTAACTCTGGTTGGAAGAAACTGTATCCCACTTTGCTGCCTTTTAGGCTGCTGTTCATAAATTGCTGTTTTCTCCACCTCCTTTTAATTTCCTCCTGTGTACTTAGCTAATTACTTAGGAAGACCATTATTAAAATCTAAATTAGAACTTGCCCACTAACCCAACAGCCTCTCAATTCTCAAAACATCTGGGCTAAATGTTGCCTCCCTTCCATTTGACTTTAGAGTTTTATGTTCAAGTTTTCTCCAAAGAAATACTGACACTGAAATAACTAGAGAGTAAAGAGGTGTCAGAGATCAAAGTATGGATACTTTGGCTAGGAAAATAAAATTGGATTTTCTTTATTAAACAAACATTTAATTCAATGAAATAGGTTGAGCAACTGTGATTTCTGCCTATCTCTTAGGGTGTGTATTACGTTTGTGGACGTGCCAAAGAAGATAATACAATAAATGTTTAAAGAAATACAATCTTATGGGACAGTTATCATATATTCAAAATGTAAACTTTTAAGGATGGCAACAGGCACTCTTGGAAGATTATGCTATTAAGTGATGAAATAAGTTTAGGATTTTATCCATAATAATTTTTCACCAATAATTCTAAGATATAAAATTTATTCAAAATAACATCTACGTCTATTTTCAACTGCTTTACTATTTTAATTGTGTGAGTTTGAAAAAATAGTATATATAAGACAAGATCTTTACACATTTGGTATATCTGCTTAGAGTTCTGCAAGTTTAATTTAAGTTACTAATCTTCTAGGGCCCCCGAGTATCTGAAGCAAATACATACTACTCTTTGGTTAGCGTAGAGTTCATCTTTTAACAGTGATATATCTATGAGTGCTTTGACCACATTGTTTTGGATCTCTTCGAATCACTGAATTCACTGTAGTTGATGCTTAGCTGTGTCCCAGTTACACCTTTGGATAACTTAGCTTCTTTTCCCTAGAATATGACATATAATGGATTTTTACATTTTTTAACTTCAGAACATTGACATCATACCATATTTTGTGGACTTTTCAGTGTCTGAGAACTCAGAAGAAATACTATTGAAGAGATTTCAAACTGTTTGACAAGCAAATGAGTGTCCAAAAATAGTACTGGGTCTTAGGCTTAGCACATTATTAAGTATATGTATGATTTTATCCAAAAGAAACATAAAATACAGAAGAGTAGGGAACTGGAAAGTATCCCTCCCACCACTGTCCAGCTCCTTGTTCTGACTAACTGATTGACACTGGGCACAATCTTCTATCTACTTGTATTAGGATACTTACTTACAAAGACCAAAGAACAGAAACAAATGCAACAAATTTGAAGGTTCTAAAATGCCAATTTATTGTCACTATTTTAATGCTTTGCTATCTTGTTTTCTCACTCACCCAAAGGGGAATCACCTGTTGCTGTTTATTAAAAAAAAAAAAAAAAGTTTGGTGAGGGATTCTGTAAAATTTCTCTGAACAATATAAAAGCTTCAAAAAATAATAGATGACACATTAATGAAGATATTTCATCAAGAGGATTTTCAAAAAGAAATTTATTAACTGAACTCAGTTTCACATATGTTTTACCTTCTTGAAACTTTCATAGCATACATATCATTTATATTTTTGAATATTTCCTTAGGAAATTCTGATTTTATAATAAAAAATCACACTATCGTAGAAGGAAGAAATTGATAGTTTTTGACAGGAGTTTTGTTTATTTTAATGAATTTATTTGATAATGGCTTAAATTGTTTGATATGTACAACTTTTTGCCTCCCTTATTCTATGAAGACGGATGCTATGCAGAAAAATTTTAGTCAAGAATGTTCATCAAGGGAATCAGGTATTCATGTCCAGATGAGTCGTGCCCATTCTGAAGGCACAAAGAATACCTTATGTGTAAACTACAATCTAGCTGACACCGTCTTTCAAACTCAAAATTCCGCAAGGCTAATATGTGACTTCAAATTTAAGGATAAATTGGAGAAATTTTGGAAAAACCATAGTTAGATTAAGAGAAGATGGAGGGAATTCAATTCAGGGAGTAGCCCAGATTTACTTTAATTCAGAAATTTGAACCTAGAAAAAATTTCATGATTTTCCTGTATCTTAACGTTTTTTTCTAAATTGAGAAAATAGAGATTGAAGGAAATATATGTGACTTAGTTTATCATTTGTCCTGTGTCCTGCCCAAAGTATAAATGCATAGCATGGCATTGCCTAGAAAGCTCATTGGAACCTTCACTGTTAGAATAACCAAAACTCAAATATGACACAGACACAAGTTAATTTTTATACCAGGGTCTTTTTAAAGTGTACTTCTCACTTTTTTTTTTCTGGTTCTCTTTTCTTGGGCCACAGTAATCCTTCATATACATTCTTAAGACTATGTTATTTCATGTTAGATAATGAATTTGCAATCACTTACTTGTATCCAAATATTTTTGTTTACAGACTATTCTGTGAATCAAAAAAAAAATTTCTCATAATGAATACTTGAATTATAATTTTAAACTTGACTTTATCTCAGGATTACCTGGAAAGCTTTTAACATCTCAGGCTTCATTCACTTGCCAGTTAAGTTGAGGCTTGTGATGTGACTCAGGTATCCCAATGAATAAAGCTCTCCAGGTGTTTGTGAAGAATAGCTGAAATTAAGGGTTACTGCTTTACAGTTCACTCTGCTAGGAAAATGATGCAATTCTTTTAGCTTTTGAGTCAAAATATGGATGATTTAGTGTGTCCTGAATCCTACAGGTACTAAGTACATTCTTAACTCGTGAAGTAATTTGAGCTAGTGAGCTTCAAACTCTAAAATATCTAAAAATTCTACTGAGAGTTATTCTCAAAATGATAAAACAAGTTTTACCTACATTATTTTGACCTGTCTGGGTAGTAATGTTAATCAGACATAGAGGATTTGATTTCACTGAAACAAAGATAGCTCTCAAGTTTACTACGGGAATCCATATTCTTTCATGCTAATTTACCCCCTATTGGTATAACTTTGGGCAATTTTGACTCCCAAAGACACTCCTCAGAATTTTAATTGGTCCATTTGTAACCTAAACATCACCTGGGAATATAGCTTATTCTTGTTTATCAATATGCCCAAGCCAAATGGTACACTTTTGTTTGTATTTAGTACAAACCCTGCTGCTTCAGCATATGTTTCGTAATCAAACAGTACCCTGCACAGTCTCATAGGTAAATACAAATCCTTGGGTGTTAGCTGCACATGAAAGTATCCACGTTAAGGCACCCATTTCCTGAACCATGAATCCCAAACAATGAATAGGTTTCATCAGCATGCAGCCTTGCCAAAGGGTCTGCATAAATAACCAAACAGAAACCAGCAGTCAATTTGGGAACACCTGCCTGACATTTTTGTTGTTGGTTGCTTGCCCAAGTCAACCAATTCAAAACAGGGAGTGTGAGCTACAATTAGATCTTAAAATTTGACATGGGTGTTGAATTGTAATGGAAAGCCGTATGCCTACTCAGTTTTCAGGAGAAAGTCATGTTTTGTTGAATTACATAATGCTGACTGTGCCCTTATTTTCATAGAGCTGGTAAGCCAAATTCACTTCAACATGTTCTTCAGTTTCCTTGAGGATAATGGGATGGCTTTCTGATCCACCCTTTTAATTAGATAACTGCTTTTCTGTTAAAGCAAAACCTATCATATATTCCTGAAAATAACTGTTTAAATTACATTAAAGCTAAACTCATATTTGAGGAGTGACCCATGGGGCAGTTCGTCTTGGCAACAAAAAAGATCAGAAATCCAAACAAGTATTCCCTGAAACTGGTACGCAAGCTATTTTCTCCATCTAAGTCTGTTGCTTAACTCCTATTCTTGTGTCCAGTGAAAGGTCTGCCTCCATGGTAGAATGAAAACCTTAAACTTTATTGATTTTTTTTATTCTTATAAAGAAGAGTCTTCTAGCTCACTTTCCAACACTACTCCCCAAGCAAAATTGGTTGAGAATACATGTTTAATACTTGGTTTATGTATGACACAGTCCTCACCAGACATGCCATGTTTCCTCACACCTCCCATGTTGCGCTGCCATTAAGTAGAAGTCGTGTGACTACTGGCCAAGAGATAGTGAAACGAACTGACTAAAATCCATTTCAACTGAGATAGTCAAGCAGAGTATTTGTGCTTCATATCGACTTTTGCCCTAAATCTTGGAAATCATATGCCCAGCTCTTTGATCAAGAACTTCCTTATCAACAATGAACTGCAATGTGAGAAGTAAAACTGACTGGGTTATTTCTTGTCTGTCTTAGGCACTATGGCAAACAGTGTTAATTATCTTGATTTTCAATTTTCATTTTTCAAGGAAGAAGACAACCAGTTATATACATTGCTTTCAAAGATGTTTCTAGAATCTTTGATCCTCACCATAATGAATTGTAACTTCAAACATGACTCATGATTGACCTGTTTTTTGATATGAACAAATAGCAGATGCTCCCCAGGAAAATAGTCAACTGAATTTGAGAGAATATTGGTGCATTTTTGATTCCAAATAGAGGATTGGATACATAAATGTTCAATAAATGTTTGAAGAGAAGATTGTAGAGAGATAAATGAGCATTCCCATCTCAATAGACAATTTTCAGTGGCACAAAAACAATTTATTTTTCTAACTATAATGAGTCCTATATTCCAAGTACTGAAAAGACTTTCTCTTTGAACCAATTAATATTTTGTTAATTTTTTATGTTGTTAATTTTAAAATAACTACCAAAAGTTAGGATTAATCCCAATGGTGATTTTCGATATTAGCCCATCCAATTCACTGAAAATCCAATGCTATTTGTTAAGAATTTCTCTGGGCTCTCCATCATCAGTTTTATGGTGGTGAAACCAGATTAAATGTAGAAATAAAGGGTAATTTTCAAAGAACAGTTCTCAGGATACAGGAAGAGAAAGTTGAGAAAAGTAACAAGGGAAGTCAGAGAATTTTAGAATCAAATATTAGTGCTTAATATTTCAATTATATTGATAAGATAAATTCACAACATTTAAGATTTTCAAAAAGCAATAAGGAAAAGATATTTGAATGCTTGTGAAGAAATTAAATAATAAGAATAAAATTCTTAGTCTTTAATGAGAAAGTTCTCATTATATTGCCAGTTACTATTTCTTCATCATATTACTAAAAATGGGTACAAGTTACAGTTTGGTTGACTCCATTTTTTGTTATTGCTAATTTAGTTCTCTTTCATTAGTCAAAACTATTTTTGCTTCTTTTTGTGTCCAAAATTGTCCACCTAGCTCAGTGGAAGAGTTTGTCCTCTTAGTCTTCTAAGCTCTTTCCCAAGATTATGGAGAAGATCAGTTATCTCTATTAGCTAATTCCCAGTGATGAAATGATTAGCAATAGGAGATCAAATTTTTCAAGGGTCAAGTCTTGAATTGCAATTATTATTATCATGTGTTACCATTATTACAAAAAGGTACATCTACATTCTTCTCAGTAGGTAGAGATACATACGATGTTGGGGAGACACTAATATCCAAGTAACAAAATCCAAATCCCTGCTCATCTATACCAGATATACCATCATATCTCTCAACTCAAAGTAGGCCCTGATCCACATATTAAAAAGAAAAAGGATCTAGCAAAACTACATGTCTAGGAAAGAATGGGAGTTTGTGTTGTTCTTCTCCCATATGATAAGAGATTTGATTTTCCCATGTATTCTTCCAGCAAATTTCTCATTTTTCTCCAAGGACAAAGAACAAAATGGAAAACACTGGGTCTCAGAATGGTCTATTTGCTGTGCTCCAGTGGGAATGAAAAGGAATGAAAATATGAGTGTCTTCATTCTTAAATGAGTTTTTAAGAAATTATAGAACCAAGAATGGCATAATAATACAGAACAACAAAAATCAAGTTTATTTGAGATAAGCTAATAGAGATGGATTGTGTCAAAATCAAATGAGACTATCAGAAAATTCATAGTCTTTCAGTGCTGATTAGTTTCCATTTGCCTACCTGTATCTATTTTGTGTCCCTCTCTGCCCGGTCTTTGCCACAGAATGCTGATACTTTGAACAGTATCAAACAGCTTCCTTTGCCCTCGATTTCTGCTTGTAATTGGACAATGGGAGAAAGGTAAGAGATAGACTAGAAAGAGGAGTATTTTCATTTTAGCCTATTTCTTGTAAGCATGAGTGGAGTAAGCAGTGTCTGTCTCCTGGAAGATCACAACTCCAAGAGTGTTCTTACCTTCTACTTACATTTGCAACTAATGTGATATTGCTACAATTCTCTCTGAACTCTAATAATGGTGCCTTCTACTTTTGCCTTTGGTGTTAGTCTCTGAATATTTATCACCCCTTTTGATTTCTTCCAACTCTTCCCTGACCTTTGTGACTAACTGATTCATATCTCCTCAATTACTCTGTTTCCTACCTTAACTAATACTTCTCCTGTGTTTTTCCTTTGAAGTTTACTGTGCCACTTTGGATCCCTGCTTGGATTTTACAATTATGTTTTTCATCAGGAGGTTAGATAAGGATGGGAGTTGAGTCTGAGCCCCTGCTTCACTTTCCCAGTACTGGATCCCTTAACACTTTTGATTCAATCATAGTGGTGCCTTCCGGCTACTTGACAAAAACCTCCTGGCTGAGAAAGGTGCTGGTAATGCTGCTCTCAGTAAATAGAAATGTTGTGGCTCAAAAGCCTTCTATTAGATCCATGAATATTGGCTGGAAAATGATCCTGAGAAATATGAAAGTACAAAACACCAGAAGCATGACTAAGCCAGTATTTTTGTTAACTTCTAGTGAAAAGAGCAAAGGAAGAGAGATTATGCAGGAAGCAGGAGAGACTGTTGAGGTCTATGTTTGGGACAAATGATTCTCTTCCAGGTACTGCATTATCTTGAAATTAAATGATATATAGCCTGACTTTAAGTAATTAGCAAAGCTTATAGTTTACTGTCAACTTTGTCTCCCAATTTTTTTCCTCAGAAACGCAATGATATATTACTCAATCGTATTTGCAATTTGCAAAGCCTGGGAACAAAATAACTACTAAATATCCCAGAATTTTCCTCATAATGTCATTGTGATATTTCCCTAGAGACATGCGCCACACAGCCAAATGCTACATTTCTTAATAAAAATACCCCATATATAATTGAGATTAAAAATATTAGATATTTTTCATTTGTTCTCATCCCTAAAAATTAAATAGGCACCATCATACCATGTGACTTTGAGTAAAGTTCTTGGGTAAGGCTGGAATTTTGTACTTTCATTCCTCAGTACTCAGGCACCATCTGACATTTAATAAAAGCGTGAACTATAAGAGCATCACATTCTTTGCTCCTTTTCTAGCTTGTTTTTATTTTTAAATAATACATGCTAACCTTTTCATTCTATTTCCTAACTTGGAATCGCCCTCAATAACTTCTATAGTTGGTTATTTTCTTATTTTAAAGTAAAATTGCTTAAGTTCTCAGAATTTTGGAATAGGATCTGAAAGCTTTGATGTGAGCACCTGTTACATTCTTAATCCCCAGATGCAATCTTGTCTTTTATGAAAATTTATAAAAAATGTATTTCTTTAAGAAAAAGTATGTTATCTTCCCAATGCCTTGCCACAGATTTAAGTTGCTCAAGATTCAAAACTGACTTTTTACTAACATGATCACATGAACTGATAACAAAATTGATCATCTCTTCCATCTTTATGATTTAGTAGACATACTGTTTATTTTTTTATCTTTCTTATTTTATAAAAATGCTTTTGGGAACAAAATCTTTAACCTGTGTATACTACATTTGAATCTGACTTGGCATATGAACTCAGATTCCTTATTTCTCACCTCTTGGAATGTCTATCCATGTATTTATAGTGTAATGCATGAATCATATGCCTAAACATGAAACAGAGTAAATCTTTGTTTCTATTGTACAGAAGGGACTGGTTAGAGCTGACAGTTCACAGGAGAAAAGGAAAAAGTGATTGTTTTTCATGGTTTAGATTTGCAAGAAGATAATCCAGAAGTAGACAAGTTTCAAAATAAAGAATATCCTAAGGATATTTTCAGATTCAATATATAGCTGCAATATATTCAGACAAGTTAGAGGTTATTCTAACATGTGGATACTTCACTGAACCTCAAAAACTTTGGAGCTTTGCCCATCAATAAGGTAGCTTCCCTAGAAATTTTTATTTTTGACTCATCTCTTTGAAGCTCCCTACTTGATTTTTCAAGCTGTAGATACATCATGAAATTAAGTTCTTTGCTAGGTATTTCCCTAGTGGAAACTCACTTCCTAATGTAGTTCTTGAAGAATTTGTTTGATGTTTAAAAAACATTCAAGTAAAAGAGAAAACAGGAAACATATTCAAAAAAAAAAAAAAAGGAAAAAGGGAAACAAATTCAAAATTTCTAAGTTAAAATGGGTGTTCTTATAATTAAGTGAACACAAATCAGATTTTCTTTTTATGATGGTTGTATTTGTTCTATGTAAGTTTTAATACAATGAATAAGGTTTGCTCTCAGGAGTGATGAACAATTGTAGAAGATCTTGCAGTGTTGTCAGTACACTATCTAGCACAATCCTTAGTCCTACTATTTTATAATCTAACTATAGATCATAACAAGTACTCAAGTCTTTGTGAAAAAGACCAATAAATTAAGAGAATTTTGTTATCACCACTGTAAGCAAAAGTGGAGAATATTGAAATGAAAATTTTTCATTTTCAAACCTTATATGAATATTTTTATTTATAAATACTTCAAAACACAGAGAAAACAGAATTCAAAAATGAGTAAACATTCAAAACAAGCAAGAGTGAATGTATTTAACTGGCACTACAGCCCAATTTTTAGTACCTTAAAAGAATTAATGTCTTTACAGGAATTAAATAATAGTATTAATATTAATAAAATATTGCTGTGACTACCATGAGTAAATTTCATTTTCCATCTGACTTGTTGAATGTTTAGGAGCATTTTAAGTCTTTTTTTTTTTTTTTTTTTTTTTGGTACCAGGAATTGAACTCACAACCTCAAACTTGCCAGGCAGATGCTTTGTCACAGAGCCATAGCCCCAGCCCCTTAAATCTTATAATATCAAGATTCTATCTGCATCTATACAAAATCACTTCAGTCTCAAATAATAGGATCTAAACCAAAGGAAATAAAATCTCTCTGTACTTAAAATAGAAAGAATTTCATCCAGGGAATTTGTTACATACCCGAGAGTAACTATGAAAAGTCAAATGAAAATGGTAAAGAAACTCAATTAGTTACATCAGGAAGACAGTATCACTGCTAGGCTGAATCAAGACAAAGAGAATGTGACATTACTGAAGCCCAGAGCCCTTTTCAGTGGCAGATGGGTCCAACAGGGGATGTGATCCATTTCCTAGATATTGTTTATGGAAGAGCAAAATAGAACTTTTACTCTGCCCCTTTTCCTGCCCTCTGACTTTTTACTTCTGCCTCTCACTGAACAGTCCAACCTGGATTATGTTAGAGTTTTCTGGTGTGATAGAGAAGCAGAAGGATAGAGAAAGTGGCCATTTATTGAGGACGCAGAGAGGAGCCCATCACCCACAGGGGTTTGGATTTTTCCTCTGATGGTCTACAGAGAGGCAGAGGGTTATATGACCTCTGATTGGAAGTGGCACATGGGGCGGGCATTGGTGATATGCAAGGAACTATTGGAATTTTCTTGGTGTGCAAATGGGAAAGTAACAATTTGGACTGAAGGGGAAGAAGGATGGAGTAGTCATGGGGGTAAGCCTTCCTGCTTTGACCTTCTGCCATGTTAGACCATCGTCATAATTGTACAGTAATTTATACTAGGGCAAGAACCTTTCATTCCTGTCTTTGTATTGTCATGAAAGTACATTGTATCTCTCTGACTACTTCCTGCTGAACAGGGACATCGTGTTGGGGGTTTGGGGGGGTTGATGGGATGACGGTTGATGCCTACATAGAAGCTGGTACCAGATGTTTTAGCCAGGACAAGGAGTTCATCATTAATAAAAGTTTGCATCCTAGATTGGAGAAATAAAAAGACAAGGTGCTATGAGACAGGCCACTGTCATAATTAAAGGACCCAGTAGAAGGAAAGGTGCCCATGATTTCAATGTGTTGTTCCATCAAAACCATGGTGAGGAAGAATCTGAAAAATGAGCATGGAGTTGGGAGGGGTGAAGTTACGGGAGGCAATTATTCCTCCATCTGAAAGGGTAAAAGTAAAAGTGTAGGTAGGACTTGCCATTGGTCCAGGGGTTGAGCTGGAGAGAATGAGAAACATGAGAAATGTAAGGCCTGACAGATGAATTATGTTTGGGAAATTATAGACTAGAGGGAGGGAGGGCTGTGGCTGTGGCACTGTATGGGAAATGAGAACCCAGACCCAAAGGGGTCTCATGTTTAACTAAATAGCTCAGGGTGGAAAGAACTAAGATGTTAGGCAAAACAGTATCAAAGCAAGTTTACACATATCTTTGAGGTCTAAAACTGTGAAGTGAGTGGTAGGGAGAGGAATATGGGAGAGAATAGTATAAGGGTTTGGCACCACTGGGTGAATTGTGGTAATAGTGTCATTGATCATCCTAAGGTCTTGTACCAGATGATAAGACCCATTAGGCTTGAGTACTGGGAGAATGGGAGTTTTGTAGGGTGAATGAGTAGGTTTGAGAAAACCATTTTCTAAAAGACACTTGATTATAGGTTTGAGCCCTTGTAGATGTTTGGGAGCTGTAAGATATTGGGGGATGCAAGGAAAGATTGAAGGATCTCTGAGACGAATTAAAACAGGAGTAGCAATGAGTAGCACTGGTGGGGTTGCAGGTGTCTCACACTATGGGATCAACAAGGGAAGAAGGGAGAGGAGGGGATGAGTTTGTGGCACATTGTGATGGTGTTTGGAGGATGAAAGCTGTGGGGAAGGAGAAGTTAAACGTTTGGAGGAGATTCCTACCTAAAAAGGGTGTGGGACATGTTGGTATTACTAGAAAACTATGGGTGAAGAAGAGAGTTTGGAACCTGCATGAAATGGGCCCTGTTTGAAGAGGTTGTGTAGGTTGGTCATCAACACCCACTACAGAGACTGAGGGTTTAATATAACAGCCTGAAAACTCAGGAAGAACACTGTATGATGCCCCTGTATCTGTAAGTACAGAAAGTGTCTTACCTGAGACCTCTAGTGAGACTCAGGGCTCCGAGAAGGATACCTTAATGGGGGCTGTGGTCCCTAAGCCCTGTCAGTCTTCAGTAGTAAGTCCAAGTGAATTAGTCTGCAATGAATCTGGTGGTGATGAGATCCCCTGTGTGGGCAAGGAGATAGAGGATGGCTTACCCACTCTCTGGTGGCTAGCACAGTCACTCTTCCAATGGCCCTTGAGAATGCAGAAGGGCCAGGGCCCCAAAGAAACCCTAGGATTGGCACATTCTCTTGCCTAGTGTACTTCCTTGTTGCACTTGGAGCATCATCTGGGAGGGGCTCTGAGAGCTCTGCCTTGTTGTGGTTTACCTGTCTTGGGAGCCTCAAGTGCCATTGCTAAAAGATCAAACTGATATTTAGCAAGTTTCTTTTGTTGTGCCTCTTTTTCTTCATTTTGAGTTTTATCTCTGTTGTTGAAAACATGAAAAGCCATATTAAGAAGTTCTCCCTGTGGGTTACTCAAGCTTGTTAGAGCTTGTAACCAGATTACTTCAAATGCTGAGCAGAGAACTCCAGGACTTAATGTTTGCCCTGCTGGATTTTGGACTTGCTTTGGTTCCAATGCTTTGTATTCCCCTGTTTGTAACTTTTGGAATGGTAATATTTATCTTGTGCCTTTATATGTTAGAAGTGCTTAACCTTGTTTTCATTTGTACAGGGGGTTACAGATAAGAGTTTGCCATATATCTCAGAGAAGATTTGGAACTTGGACTTTTCAACAGTGCTAAAACTGTTAAGACTTTGGCAACTCTTGGAGAGGGATTAAGTGTCTTTTGTAGTTAGGATATAAATGAGTCCTTGGGGGTCCAGGGGTGGAATGTATTTGGTAATATGCTATGTACCCCCAAGTCCTCATAAAATTTTGGTGGGGCTGAGTTATTGGTTTGTTATTGGTTTGTTGTCTGGCAATGTGAGTGCTGTGCCCGTCCAGGGGTGGAGCCAACATACAATGTAAGGGAAGGCGGGTCTTCTTCTTGTTCGCTTCCTCTTCCACCTCTCTCTCTCTCGCCAGTGCGCCTTGTGGCTTGCAGCCACCATGAACTGTTACCCCACCACCCCATGCTGACTTGGAGCCAACTAATGGACTAAAACTCCTGAGAAACTGTAAGAATAAACGTTTCCTTCCCTAATTTTGGGTGTCAGGTATTTTGTTTCAGCAACGAGCAAAAACTAACTAAGACATGTTGTTGAAAACATGAAAAGTCATATTAAGAAGGTCTCCCTGTGGGGTTTGAGGGTCAAGTGCAGCCTTTTGTAGTTTTGCTTAAATGCCAAGGGCAGATTGTGAAATACTATAAGAGTTAATGACAGTTGTCCCTTTATGAGAGCCTGGGTTTACATTAGTAAACTTAATTAGGGTGTCCCTAAGACGTGTTAGGAGCATAGCAGGGTTTTCATTAGCCTCTTGGACTTGTTCTAAAACTTTGTTATAGTTAGTATGTTTGGTAGCTATTTTATTAAGGCCCACAATTATGCATTCAATCATCTTATGTACTTTATAGGAACCCTCTCCATTTTGGTTATCCCAGTTAGGGTCCTGTTCAGGCACTGCAGCAGGCCCAGGGCCATTTTCAGCAGTATTTGCTTTATTTCTGAGATCAGCTTCTTCTTGAGCTGTTTGCCATAGCTGAGCCAACTCTTGTGAGTTGAGGGTGGTGCTCAGAATCACATAAACGTCCTTGAAATGTAAATCATAACAATTAGCTATAAATTCAAACTCTTTAATATAATTTCGTGTGTCAACAGAAAAGGTACCTAATTTATGGTTGATCTGAGAGAGGTCAGCGAGGGATAAAGGAACATGAATGTGAACTAGTCCCTCAGGACCAGCCTGCTCCCAAAGGGGGAATAGGGATTGAGGCTAAGAGGGCTGTAGATTGGGAGGTGCAGATGGCCACTGAACAGCCAACAGCCCAGCAGGCATCTGTGGGCAGTTACGGGGTGATGGAACATAAAATGGCCATTCGTCACCATGCAACAGGGAAGCACAAGAATGTAAGTGGTTACCATGAGACCCACAACATGACTGCTGCTGACCACATGATGAGAGATGCCAAGATGGCGCCTGTTCTCTATGTGGACTGCAGTGAGACAGTGCCAAAGACCATGTGGCATGGGATCGCAAGATGGAGGCCAAGTGCCATGCAGTCTACTAGACAGTTTAAACATGTGAGACTGGGCATGGTGAGCCGGCGGGGAGAATGGTGACGCAGGAATACAGGGAATAGAAGAAGTGGGGCCATCTGATGGGATGCATGGCTCAGGTTGAGGGGAGTGAGGAGCCTGAGATTGGGGTGAGGAAGTAAAGGAAGAGTTAGAGACTGCGGGAGTTGAGGAAGGGAAGGAGGCTGACACTGGGAGCTCAGAAGCCTCCAGCTGAGAAGGCCGAGGCGCTTGGGCTGGGGTACATGGGTGAGGGGCAGTAAAGACAGGTGGTGCATCATCCAAGGGGGCCAGCAGGGAGGAAGGGAGAGATTTTGGTAGAACAGAGTGAGCCAGAAATATTTGGGCTGCCATGCGTGACTGAATGAGAGAACAACATGTCCTCAAAGTGGAAAATGCCTGGGTGTAAGGGAGTTCTGCTAACCTGTCACCACTGTGGCAAAAATTACATGAATCTTGTAAGATAGTCAAACGTTTCCCCCTTAGGTCATGGGCTGCCGTTAAGCTGGTAGGTTGGCCAAGCCACCTGGCTGTAAAAGAGCAGTTTTTTGTTTGTTTGTTTGTTTTTATAGCCTTTTGAAGGCCAAGTACACCAAGGTTATGAACCAAGCACCCCAGAGGTGTGCTTTTCAGGGGGCAGAAAATAGCATTCCCCATAGTGGCTGAGTTAGAGGTGAGACAAGAGACAACTCTGCCTCAGGACGTGAGAGCTCTGAGCCCTGCCTAAGGACACGAGAGCTGTCCTGGGTCACACTTAACAAGAGGCCATCACCTGTTTTGAAAATGGCACGGAAGGTCCCAAGACCCATTCTCATCACCTGTCACCAAGAGAGTGGGGTGGGGTCCCAGAACAAGAGGGTAACGGCTCTGCCTCGGGCTGCCTGCCCCAGCAACAGGAGAGTCACTGTCCAGGGATGGAAACTGATGGGCTATCTGACGTAAGCTTATGAATTTTTAGGACTGGGAACAGCTCTGCCTCAGTTACCCAAGGAGCGTGAAAGCTGTTCTTGAGGGAGAAATCGAAACAGATAACCCCGGACGGAGCCATAGCTCACCTGTGACAAAGGAGATGGTCGCTGTTGGATGCAGGCTGGTGGCTGCAAATAAGCAGGTCCCGGAGGAGAGGAAGCCTGGCCCGTGGGCAGAGGGAGCTCAGACCGGGGATTGATTGAACCCCAGGAGCTAACGCACTCCGCCAAGTTCCCAGGTTTCGGCACCAAACGTTAGAGTTTCCTGGTGCAATAGAGAAGCAGAAGGACAGAGAAAGTGGCCATTTATTGAGGACGCGGAGAGGAGCCCATTACCCACAGGAGTTTGGTTTTCTCTTCAGACAGGATACAGAGAGGCAGAGGGTTACATGACCTCTGATCGGAAGTGGCACATGGAGTGGGCATTGGGAATGTGTGAGGAACTGATTGGAATTTTCTTCGCATGCAAATGGGAAAGTAACAATTTGGGCTGAAGGGGAATAAGGAAGGAGTGGTCGTGGGGGTAAGTGTTCCCATTTTGACCTTCTGCCATGTTAGACCATCATCATAATTGTACAGTAATTTATACTAGGGCAAGAACCTTTCAGATTACAGCTGGCATGACACCTCAGGAAGGCAACACTACTGAGACATCCCACTTGAACACAAAAGCAAGAGGCAGTGGTGCACACCAGATCAGCAGGCTGAGGACTGGTACACACGGGTGACTCAGTGTTATGCTGAGCCTCAAATAGCGTGTAGGCGGGCAACCTCACCTCCATCCTACCATTACATCATTTTTTCCTCTGATACCACATCCTCAGATAAATGGAGAGTTTTGCCACTTTTTTTTTCTTTTGTACTGGGGATCAAACTCACAACCTTTTGCTTGCCAAGCAGGCGCTTATGCCGCTGAACTAAATCCCCCGCATATAGTTTTGCCTTTTTGTTTCTTACACATAATCTTAATCTTTGTCATCTGAAATATCTCAGATAAACATCTACTCCAAATAAACAATTTCTTACTATTAAAACCTAGCAGCTCATTTGCAAGACTTTAGCCTCTTTTTCTAAACAGAATGTCACCTGTGCCCACCTTCCGTGTGGCCTTCTAGGACTGCTCTGCAGTTTTCTCTGTGTACACTGCTGCCAGTAGGTCTCAAATAGGTTCTTCATTCATAGTTATTATTATTGCTATTATTATTATCATAAATCGTGGTAGTAGGGATTGAACCATGGACTTGGCACGGAGCTACATCCCAAACTCTTTTGATTTTTTTATTCTGAAGTGGAGTCTCATGAAGTCACCAAACTTGTGATCCTGCTACTTTGACCTCTAAGAGTGCTGGGATAAAGTTAGGCAGTACCACAACCCAACTCCTCAATCATAACTTTACATAAAACCTTTATTGTCCTCTTACTCCAGTCTAGTTCATTTCACTGTTCTTCAGCTCATCGTCTTCAGGTCTCAGAACAACTGAACTTCAAATAGAGTAGAAGGCACGTTCTTTCCTAACAAAGGGTTTTGTCATTAGCAGTTTGAGGAATGTTGTCTCTGAACATTCCTCAGATGGTTATGAAGTTCTCAGCACATTATAGGGCGTGTAGGCCTCATACAGCATATAGAAGTACTCAGAAAACATTAAGATTGAGATTGACTCCTTCACTCTCCAAAGTGACTAAGTGAGAGCCCTTTAAATATGCCTTATTATAAAGGCTTAAGACTTACAACTTTTTGGGCAAGAATAAGGCTTCCCAGACAGTTCCCAGAGCTTTCAGCAGAACACTGGTCACAAATGATTATGCAGTTTCACACTGCCTAACTCCAAGCTGCTGGTCAAGGGTGGATGGTGTCCCAGGAGTCGTGCATCAACGCAACCCAGCCTATGCAAGAGCAAGTGTTAAATATATACTTGTTAGGTGACAAATGAATCAGTGAGGTTAGCAAAGTCTTATTATAGAGCACTCTGAATATTATTATGTGGAAATAGGCTTTACAGAGAAAGAATATTGGTAAATTATCCTAAGAATTTTGCTGGTTAAAAAATTACATTTTTCTTGAATAATAATAGGATACGAAATTGCCAGAGGAATGCTTTTAATGAATTAGGGTCTACATTCTCTACTCAATTAAATTACATAAAAAGTATGTTAAACATAATAAAGTATCATCTAATTAGAAGGTTCCAAAAGGTCTTTGAAAATCAGGGGTATCATGGAAACTTTTGCTTTAGGATATTATCTTTGCAAGTGTCCTCTCTGACCAAAATGACCATTAGTTTTTGTCCTAAATTGCAGAAATGTGGTTGTGTTAGACATTTTCTTCCCTTTCTTCTAAGTAGAAGCAGGATTTCTTTTCCTTTTCTTTATTCTTGTACTGGTGCCATATGAATGACCATTAATCTTGCATGGAGTTGTAATATGGTTCTAGTCTTGTATTATTTAATTGTTTATCTTTGTTTTATTTATTTTATTATTGCATTTATTATTGTGGAGCCAGCAGTGAAATACAGGGTCTTATACAGGTCAGGCAAATGCCAAGACAATGATCTACACTCCCAATCCTTTGACTAATTTTCAGTTTCAGCTGAACCGATTTTTATATTTTTTTTCCTCTTGTTATTTTTTCTTACCCCAACCACTGAATTAGAAACACTGAAATATATCTGTGTGGACTTGGAGAGCATGTGTGTTTGTGGTGTTATTGCAGAGATGTCACCTCTTGAGTGATCAAGGGAACTCATGGCTCTCACACTGCATATTTTTAAATAAGACACAGATAACTAACAAAAGTAGAGCTTTTTAAGATCTTCCCTTTATCCTTGAAAGGAAGAAGTCTACATGGTTTTCCAGGTATGAAGGGATAAAATCATGCATATTCTAACTGTCCAATACTTTCACACTGTAATTTACACTTGGTTCATTGACTACCACAGAACCTGGATGAAAAAGTGCTCTGATCATTTGTCTCTGAAACAGTGCTGCATTTCAAGGCAAAGCCAAATACTAAGACAAAGGGAGTATGGGAAATGGAAATATTGATATTACTGACATGAGGAAAAGTAGGTCACATCTATGAACAGGGAACTTGAGCAGGATTTGGATGAATATTGCTAGTCAAATTCTTTTATCTAAGCTCTTACTGCTAATCACTGATTATCTGTTTAATGCTATTATTATATAAGTTTTCACAAGATTATGATTCTATCATGTGAGTCCTGGAGAGATTCTAATGTTTTATTGTATACATGTACATTTTTAAACCATGAATTATGTGTTTATTTTGAGCTTTTCACTTTAAGTCAAATTTGCTTCCCTTAAAGTTTTTGGGTGTACCATACTATTGGCACACTGATTTTTGCTGAGGTAGGAAAATGATGTATAAAATGATTTATTAACAAATTCAAAATTTTATAAACATGAAAAATATTAAATTTGAGCTAATATAGCTTAACTACTAAGGAAAATATACTTACATATACATCTATTGGCACAATAAAATAAATTAAAATTAAATTATTGTTATTCACTGTATGCAGTGTGATGAAAAATATATGACAAATGTTTAAATTTAAAAAAATAATTGCAGTTAAAGATAGATTGACATTAATCCCCCTTAGAACACTTCCCTATTTCATAATATTGAGTTTAAGATTTTACTATATGAAATTTGTAGAGACATAAATACTATGTCCATCATACCTATATAGTAATGCTTTCACAATTACCCCATGAGGTAGATAATACCTTGTTTTATAGAAAAGGAAAATGAGACTCAGAGAGTTTTTAGGGATTACTCAATGCCTCATAAGTATCAAGTGGAAGAGATAGAACTTGAAGCCAGAACTCTCCAGCTCCAGGTCCCTAACTTTGCAATAGTGCTTTGCTAGATTTGGTTTAATATCATCTTTCATTCCTCTAATCAACGTTTAATCTGCTGTCACTAATTGAGATGGAACACATAGTGACTGGAGAGTTTTCCTGAAATTAAATTTAATTAATGATATTCTAGATACAGAGGATTTCTTTACGTACAAAGAGAGACAAAAAATATAGTGAGTGCTTGAAAAACATTCTTGCCACATTTAGAAGCCATTGTAGAAGTTTTATTTTGTCTGCTAAAGAGGTGCAATACAAAATAAAGGTAATCCTACTGCTGAGTACCATGTAGGCTCATAAAAACATTACAGATTGTCTCCATTCACATTATTTATCAAATCTGGCACTATGTGACTTCTGGCAAAATGATCATGAAAGGTAAATATCTTGAATTGATTTGTGGAAGGGGTTAATGAGAATATGTCTTTTACTGTAATATTTTTTAAATTTAAAGTTTAAATACATTTTTCTATCAACCCTATTGATATCTAAAAGTGCAAGTTGTTTGTTTCATACATGAACTGCTTTATTATTTGTCTTTTTATCCATCTGAGCTTCTGAACATTCTTTCACTTTACTTACAGGCCTTTGGTACATAGAAAAAATTTCATTTCTTTCAGCAAATGGTCTTCTAGAATATCAAGTTCGCGTCATCTACCTACTTGTAAACTGCCCTTTGAGAGCAAATATCTCTTCTCTGAATAAATGGAACACTTCAGCTCTTCCCTTCATGTCTCTACCACTTTGTCTGGCCCTGACCTCATCTGTCCCACAAAAGTAGCAATTTCTTTTTACACTGTTTTTAGCCATTCTATTAAACACATTGTAATAAGATTTAAAAACATGGTTATGAATAAGCAATCATGATACAACAGTGAAAATGTTTCCAAGCAAACATATCTAAAAAGTGAAAGGATCATCTTTAACCACTTGATTATCTGTAGGTTTGGGATAATGTGTTAGGACTGAAGTCCTCTTTCTAAAGTTTATCCTACATTTCGTTTTGCATGCCATACACAGGTTTATATGTACCTGAGAAGAAGGTGATCAATTGGTTATTTTTTCTTTAAAACATCTCATTATGGAAACGTGTGTGTATGGGTGTGTGTGCGCGCGCACGCCCGCACATGCGCATACAGTTTGAGAGATCGGGATCACCTCTTCCTGTTAATACCACTCAATTTATTTGCTCACTGAAACTCTAACTTCCATAAAGTCCTGGGCAGAGTATCTAAGACAGACTGTGTTGTGTTCTCCCCTGGTAGACAATGAAACTAAAGTTTTTTTTTTTTTTAAATCTCAAGAATTTTATATGACAGTGTATTTTCTCCTGTTATGATTCAGTCTTTTCTTCCCTCTGGACAGCCACTACACTTTCCCAAACATAAAATGCTAAATAATTTACATTTGAACTATGACATGTTTCTAGTATCATTAAAGTTTTATGAAATAATTGACTGTCTTTTCAATGTATGAATGCCTTTAAAAGATTTGTTGCATTTTTAAGTGTAATTATTTGCTGTTATAGAGTTAAATTGTGTTTTTGATTGTTTTGCAACAAATACTTGTTCAATTTTATTAAGATTTATTTATTTTTTTAAATAAAAGACAGTTTATTCGAAGGTAGAGAAAGGGTGAAAAGAGAGATGACAGACAGCTTCCCAAGGTGAGCAGGAAGAATTCAAAAGTGAATTCTCCAATTTTATTAAAGTTTAGAAATTAGTAGTAAACTGAAATTTACTGTGAACTGTTTGTTATAGCTATGTATGTTCATGGAGGTGTACATTATTTAATTTCTATATATATAAATTTAGTTATATTCAGTTATACCTTAACTGAGTAGTGCTTCTATTATCCAAATACAAATTAGCAGTGCAGTGTCTGAAAAAACAATGACAAAGGTACACACTATGTGGAACTAGACTCTCATGAAGAAGCATGTCACAGTATGTATGTGCTCAGTGTTCACAGGGCTCATTCACACAGGTATACTGCTTCAATGACACACATTTTCCCTCAATTTCATAAAGTTCTCCCTGAAGTTTCTGTTCAATTGTTGTTTTTTACAGCAGTTTGATCATTAATTTTGATGGAGTGGAATTTTCCTGAATGAGATATGATGAGCATTATATTCCTGCATGACCAGTCAATGTGTATCCTCTTGTAATGTAAAATCTCAGTACGTTCTGATGAGGTTTCATCACATAAATTAAATACAACAAAGGTAACATATTAAAGGTTTGTAGAGTTCAGTCTCTGGTTTTAGATTCTTAGGGTTTAAATTCTTGCTCTACTCATTACTAGCTATATAATCCTGGTTATGTTATTTAGGCAAAGTATCAATTTATCTATTAAATGGAAACATTAACTTTACATGGTTAAGGATTAAATTGCATAATCCATTTAAATGTAGGACACAAAGCCAAAAACACAAAAACACTCTAAAGATGTTTATTGTTCTTTTGTGCTTCAGGTAGCATATGGTTTTTATACCATTAAGTAGTGCACAGTTTAGAGTTTAGTATCTCAGTGCTTCCCTTTATTCAGAGTCACCTGATAAATTAAAAATTGACTTCTTAGCATTTTCCTCAAAATTTTAATTTGCTAAATTGAATGGAAGCAAACTAAATCACTGAATTTGTATTAGAGAAATTGGACACAAGTCAGTAGGAATGATTTTTTTTTTTTTTTTTTTTTTTTTTTTTTTTTTTTTTTTTTTTTTTTTTTTTTTTTTTTTTTTTTTTTTTTTTTTTTTTTTTTTTTTTTTTTTTTTTTTTGAGGCACTGGGGATTGAACTCACAACCTCGCGCCTGACAGACAGGAATGATTTTCTAAGGAATTCTTGCCTTAGCTGATGATAACAGGATATGTCTTGCCCCAGTGACAGTGCCTTCCTAGCTGGTCCTTATTTCGAGTATTAAACACTCCTTGGATATGCATTTCACTCTAATCTGAACTTTTCCCCCTTGTTTCTAAGTATATGCCTCTCAGAGGTATTTTTATTTGCCAATATTCTGCAGTAGCACTTGGCTGGAATTCATAAACGATAGTTTTGAAGAAGCGTCTTTCCTGTTGTCATGTTAACAACTATTAAGAATCTACATTGTGTACAGCTCTGATCCCTGCACATATTTTTCTATATTTGCCCTTTTTACAAATTTGATACCACAACTACAGTCACGTTGCCTTTGCGAGATGTGTGTGTCACCACCGTACTGGTTTATTTGCTCTCTTTTCTGACCTCTCCTAATCAACTCTTCCCGACACTAAAATTCCTACCCAGGCATTGAGATGTTCATCTGAATTGAAGCTTGATGCTCACCCATCACTTCCCTGAAGGCACTGACAGCTTCATACTTTCATCTGCCAGTTCATCCTTCCTCCTAGCAGACATAAGCGGATTAACATATCCCCAAGAGGCTGATGCCTTTAGTTGCTGAAGCCACTCGATACTTATTACCTGACAGTGTTCCATAGTGGAACTTATTTATTTATTTTCAAATGCTACCTGCTAGGATATCTTCATGAGATACATGTGTCATTTTTGAGGGGGACCCCAGAGGGACAACAGCTCCAGGCTTTTTGGGTTGGTTTGCCTGGAGCTGTCAAGACTTACCTGGTGTAATTTAGTGGTGCCCCTTTTCCATCCTTAGACTTCAAGTTCCGACCCAGTTTATTCTCTAAAAAGCCATGCAAACTATAGGACCTTGTAGAGAAGCAGCAGGGGACAGTCACTGGGGACTTGCATAATGTGAAATTTGAGGTCCTGAATGATATAAAGTGGCTGTCTACACAGAGTTAAATCTCACGATAATTGTCCTTCTTCATTTTCTTGTGACAAGAGTCTTGGCCTCAGCAGCAGAGCGTGTCACTCCAGCAACTTCTGCCACTTTGTTGTGGTGGTCGGGAATTGATGGTTGACATTGATGAGGTCTAATTTCCCAGTGGACTCTGGGAAGGATCTGACAGTGGTATGGATTACGGTTGGCGCATACACCAACTTTTTATATCATTTTCTTCCCTATACAAGGAAGACACTACAGGCAACATTTTGTGTGTGTGTTTGAAAAGGTTCACGTGTGCTTTTATTAATCCCTCTTATTTAACACCAGAAACACTTACTGTGTTATCATCTGACATCAATGGGGCAGCATAACCCAAATAGGCTGGACCAGAGAGGTTGGCATCTCCAGGTGACAAAGTATTGTCATTTGTTTTGTCAATCATCCTTATAAGATAGAAAATATAAGTTGTTGTTACCACTTCAGATGAGAAAGGTGAAGGTTAATGAGATTTTGGTCATATACTGTAGAGATCTGACAGAGCCTGGATACAATATCACTCTTCTTGTGATTCTGGCAATTACGGACAAAAC
Organism: Dasyprocta punctata; assembly: GCA_004363535.1. Taxonomy (NCBI): domain Eukaryota; kingdom Metazoa; phylum Chordata; class Mammalia; order Rodentia; family Dasyproctidae; genus Dasyprocta; species Dasyprocta punctata. The sequence goes on from RJWM01001239.1 coordinate 73,782, forward strand.
CATACCTCCCTTAAGGGCATTATAGTTCAGTGAAATGATACTCACACATGGGAAAAAAGAATCTAAGACAGCATAGGTAAAAGAGTAGACCTGTGCAGAAGGCTTAGCAGAGGAGTGAAAGACAGATAATAAATCATTTGAAGGGGAGTTGATGGAGACAGTGAGAGAGTCAACCAAATATCCACTTGGAAGTTTCTTCTATTTAAAAGGGAACAGTTGGCATTCAACAAGACTCATAAAACTATAATACAACATAAAAATTGTTTTGGTTAAAGATCAATGGAGAAACTATATTTAACATTATTGTAATAAAATTTGTGAGAGCTTTCCTATAATGATCCAATGTAATTGCTGAAATGGATTGTGAGGCATTATGATGGATTCTAACAAAAATGAAAATTTGCACATTCTTTGTGACTTTTAAGTTTTATACATTTTTGAACTACATAGAAATGGGACAGTCAACTGAGAAAATATTTCCAGGCAATATTATGGATGTTTATAGCTCAGGAATGCAATATGGGCAGTGAAGAAGCAGATACCGGCAGAGCACAGAATAGGATGAGCTGACAGATCCTGCCATTCTCTTTTTGTTTGAGGCTATGTGAACACCCAGTAAAAAGCACTGACAGTCCATTGATTTTAATATTTTGGTTATAGGAAAGCAACATTTTAATGACCCTTGTGACTGATTTGTCTGTAGAACAAAGGTATAAAGATGGTCATATGTAGTTCACTTGACACACGGCTCTTTAAGAGTCAGATCTCATTCAAATCTTGTAAAATTCTTTGCAGTGATAGAGAGTTCTGATCCTAGAACCTACTATGTGGTTATATCTAGTTGCTCAATAAGGATACTGAGAATTTTCAAGATGTCTATTTTTATGAAGAAGAACTTACGTGAGCATCTGGGTCAAGAGTCAGATTAAAATTGAGGACTAGAAAGCCTAGCAGAGCAGCAGAATTCAAGAAATGGTGGAAGATCTAAGAACAATGAGAAATCCTGGAATTAAAAAATAATGTGATGTAAATATTATGTGGTCAGTGACATTTTGATTAGTAACTTAAAATTAGAAGCCTTATTTAAGGGCTTTTCACAATACCTGAAAGCCATCTTAACCTAGGTACTTATTTGTTGAGCATAAGAGCTTCAGATATGTAATTTGTCCTTCACATCTGTGTGTTCCACATCTGTGGATTCAACCTATACCAGATCAATAATACTGTAAAAAAAAAAAGTGCTCTTTAATGAACATACACAGATATTTCTTGGCATTATTCACAGAACAATATCATATAACTACTATTCACATGGAATTTATATTGTGTTAAGTATTATAAGTTATCTAGAGATGATTTAAAGCATATAGAAATACATCATAGATTATGTGCAGATATTACAGCACTTCATATGAGATAATTATCCAAAGATGTGGGCATCCATTGAAAGTTCTGGTATCTCTCTCTTATGGATACCAAAAATGACTGTCTAGAATTTCTTTAGTAACAATGAAGTTATTCATATGCAGTTTTTTGCCCTCCCCTCTCAATGTAAACTGGTGAATTTCCTTGTCATCCAGTATCCAATGCTCAAAGATAGACAGGCTTTTTGTTTCCCCTGTATTTGGAGAGAGTTGAAAGTCAGGTTTATCTCCAAATATTTCCTCAACTAAAGCCTTCTTTCTCATTCCAGTAGTCACCTCTTTTTTAGATCCTTGTTATCTTTCCTGATGAAATAACAGTCATCATCTGCTCACTAAGCTCTATGCCACAGGACCTATCCTGTTAGCCCCTTTCGAATGAACCAATATAATTTACTTGCCAAACATTGTGGCTTCATTATTTGTGTCTCAAAAAACAAACAAAGCAAAGCAAAAAAAAAAAAAAAAAACTAATATACTTTTTTTTTTTAATCGAAGACAGCAGAATTTAAGTCTCTGACACTGGAGTTCAGAAACCTCCAAAACCAAGCCAAAATGCTGTTTCAGTTTCATTTTTTGCTATAATATTTCATGTACTTTAAAGAAGAACCACATTAAAGTGTCCCCTCTGACTTTTGCTTGACCTTTGTTCTTATCCTGTTGCCTCACTGTAGAATATCCATAGCCCTAACTTTTACATAGGCTAATAAGACATGTAAATTAATGCTCATAACAAGGGCTGGCTATTAAAAGAGGTACTGAGAAGCAGGAGTGTTATTTTTTGATGTGGAATATATTTTAATGATTAACAGTTCAGGTCTTGCCTCTGCTGCTTCCCTTCTGTGCGCCTGGAACAAGATAGATGACTACATTGTGCCTGTTTATATTATAAATCTTTAAGACAAAAAAAAAAGAGAATAGTTTCTTCACAGAAAACTTTGTGGAATCAAGTGGTTGATGTGTGCATCCATTTAGAACTAGCAGTGTAGGATAAGTAATGTGTTAGTAAAAATATTATTGTAAAGTTGAGCCTGTTCCCAGATTTCCTTTGGGATATGTCAAGTACATCCACTTACTCTTCTTCCATCACCATGTTTTTCCTTACAGCTGCAAATGAAGATATGAAGCTGGGATTAAAATGACATATAGGATGACCACTTTTATTGTCATGATTTTTAACTATATATTTTGAAACTATTTCATGAGTTCTAGTTCTCCCAGCCTTTAGTTGGAATTTGGAATATCAATAAGTGATAAGATTAGATTTACTTTAGTTGGTTCATTCTTTCATTTGATTATTCAGTGAACATGTGCTGAATACTATGCTAGCTTTCAATTGTTGGTGTAGCTGATTGTCAAGACATAGTCACTTAACTTAAAAATGCATTAGCTTACAATTCTGAAAGTTAGGAGTTTGAAATGTGTCTTACTAGGCCAAAATCAAGGTAGCAGCAGGTCTGTGTTATGTACTGGAGGTTTTGGGAAGGAATGTACTTCTTTGCCTTTTCTAACATCTGCTGACTACCCACATCCTTCTGTTGGTATGTACCCAAACCAAAATGACTGGTGGACATTTTTTATATCACGCTCTGTCAATTACTAGTCTCCTCCTCCTCTATATTTAAAGAGAACTTTTAACTAAATGAAATCCACCCAAATAATAAAGGATAATTTGCAAATATTAAGGTCAGCTGATTAGCAACTTTAATTTCATTTTCAGCCTTAATTTGTGTACAGCAAAACATTTTTAGAAGGTATCAATATTACAATATCAATATCTTTGAGTAGTCTTTATTCTATTTATCATACATAATTATCAGAAATTCCTCATTTTTAATGCGTGAAAAACTAGATGAGAGAGACAGGACACCATGATCTTCAGTTCCTTTGTTTTATATGGCTTTACATAACTCTTCTCTACACCTAAGTTTATGTGTATACAAGAAAGAAATACAACTTTACAGCTATATTGCATCCAGTGAATGCCTTGTTTGTTAGCATAGAAAAAAAGAAAATACTGTGATATGAGAGAGGAAAGTGCAGGAATTACAAAAATATATAAGAATTAAATGCTAAAGAACCAAAATTGATATTAATCAAAAGTTACAATGTAATATATATACAGAAAATAATACTTTTGAAATTCAATTTCTTCCTTTTTAATAGATTGGTTATAAGAGCACAATAGAAACTTGTAAGCGATTTTTATGACTGCATATTAGACTTCTGTCTTCCTTTCTTTTCCTTCCCAGATATGACTGAATGCTTCAGTTTCCACAGCATACTTTATTAAAAATTTCTTTAGAAAAAGCATAGCATATGCAGAAACTTTCAGACACATCTGCTGCCTATGAAATGAGGATGTGAGTATTTGTATCTCTTCTCTTCGGAACATGAGGATGGATAGCAAAAATCACTTGTAAAATACTTTAGACGTCTTAGAAAAGGAACCCATCGAAATGGAAATTATTATCATCGGAAGAGTCATAACAGTCTTGCAACTGTCATTGTTATAGTGGAAAATGGTGATTCATTCTACTTTCCTTCTCCTTTGTCCCAGCGGATGGAAATCAGCCTATTAGTTCCTTAGTGTAACTGACAGTCTCTCTTTTATAAAATCCATCCTCTATTCGCATTTCCACTGAAATTTTAATCCAATAAATTATATTTTCTCCTCGCTGTTGCCAATTCAAAGTCATTCTTTGATGACTGTGCTTACTGACTTCTAGTTCTCCTTCAGGAAGTAGAATTACTTTGAGAAAACAGAGATGAGCCTCAGAACTCTATGGACATTCCACTTCTGCGTCTTTAAGAAACAAATGTGGAAGGATTGGGATCCAGAGACCCAATTACTTAGGCACTTAGGCTCTGATAGGCAGAACAACTGTTCACAGGAGGACTGGGTAGAAAGAAGTGGTTTTGGATTTGGGGTATGTCCATTCATCTTGGAACACTAATCCTGTATTTGTGTAGATTGCAAATGTCAAGTGTCATAGTTGTGTGAATAAGGAGTACTAAGCTCCTTGTTAAAATTAGGCATTGTCACTAAGGAATGTCATGCATATATCCTAATGCTGTGCCTTCAGGAACAGCTTGACAGTGAGGGGTTGCTTAAGACAATCTCATTGGTCAGTGTGTTGTGGGATTACAACCAAAATTCCCTGTGTTTTCAGGGACTGCATTAGCTTCTGAGAGCCAACTCGCAGACCTAGAAAGTCTCCAGGGCTGGGATAAAAAGGGTAGAGAAAGACATAGGCAGGCCTGAGGTCTAGGAAACAAAGAAGGACACTGACAATTCCTGTGTAAACCACCAAGTTAGAGGTTGATGACCAATTGGAATTCCTCAGTAGTAGCAAGAGGGATTATAGTATCAGCCTCACTGCACTGGTATGAAAAGATTGGTATATATAAATTATTTATAATAGTAAATAAAAATGAACATAAGAGATGTTCAGTAAACATCAGTTAATACTATATTTTTCACTGCTCATTGTTACTGCTAGCCTGGAATCTCAAAAGGCAAAATTGAAAAGATCATACTACTGTGATAATTCTTTTCTAGTCAATATCTTGAAGCAGAAAATATGAGATTCAATAATGAAGGAACCAAGATGGAGTTCATGAGACTTTAACTCAAAAAAAAAAAAAAAAAAAAAAAAAAAAAAAAAAAAAAAAAAAAAAAAAAAAAAAAAAAAGAAAAAAAGAAAAAAAATAGAAAAGAAAAAAACTGCTATCAGATGAAAATGACCAAGTTTATTTGAATTGACAAGATTTCTTATGTCATCAATAGAATTGTGTTTTAGAAAGTTATTTCTACTTTTGTAAACCTGAGGTTTATAACCTGTGAAATTCATAAATCCTGCACACATCTATTTACCATTATTTTTGCCAAAGTAGTATTGTTATGGCTTCTATCTGGATGTCCCTCCAAAACCACATGCAGCCAGTCATAGAGAGGCTGTGATAACTAAATCAACCCACTAATTGTTTGACATAGCCCTATTTACACGTGCTACGTGCCCTTAGGGCAGAAGGTGGGTAGCCTAGATAGAATATAAAAGAGACAGATAGAAGCTGCTGTAGTCACTTGTAGCTTGGTGCCTTCTGTCTTCTGTTTTCTGTGGGCCTTGAATTGTTTCTGTTTTGGGATGCCCCTCTGCCAGGCCACCCTGCCTTTGAGCCAGTCAATATGGACTAAAACCCCTATGAACTGTGAGCTAAAATAAATCTTTCATCCATTCACTATGGTGTTGGGTATTTTGTCTTACCAATGAGGCAAAGTAACTGACAAGTATTTATTTATTATTTGTTTTTACAATTACCTAAATATTATTGTTATTTCAAATTTTGTATTTCAGTTTTTTGAGAAAAAGGCCTCAATCTCAATATTTTGGCTCTCTGACCTGTGTAAATTAAGGAAAGAAAAGAGGAGGCAGGAATAGAGAAAAGTAATAATGGGAGGTAGGGGAAAAAACCACTAGCTAACAGTGTATGCCAACATTATATTATCTTACTTGTGAATATCTGCCATGTACTATAATGCCAAAACATTTATTATGCTCAGAATTAGACATGGCTTGTGGCAAATGCTTTTCAGCTGAAAAACCTCAAGTGAATTTCTCAAGACTTTTCAATTAGTAAGGAATAGAGCCAGAATAGCAACACTTGCCTGTTTGAGGCAAAATACTATACTGTAAGAATGACGTAATACTAAATATAATGTCCTCCACCAATCAGTATTGTAAATCTTAAGAGGACAAAGGAAAGAACTCTGCAGCTATTTACTTGAGTAGGAGTTCTTATGAATTAAGCAACGCTTTGGATAGATTATAGTAAGTTTTACCTTCTTTATTACCTCTGGTCACTTTAATTAAGAAAAACATTTTTCTTTCAAACAAAGTTGTCATCACTTTTAATACTGGCTTGTATTGTTTATAAGTTATGTATGAAATTCTTCTCCTTTTCATGGTAATGAAGACATTCTCCATTTAACTTAACAATTTGTTTTTCTATCCTTAAGGTTTAGATCTTTCATTCATCAAGTTTCTTTATGCAATGGAAAATAAAGTTATTTTCTTTACACAGTAAGTCAACTTTTAAAGTTTTTTTAAAAAATGATCCACTATTTATATACTAACTTTTTGTAATGCCAAAACTATACACGAATAAACAATACTTGTTATCTATACTCCTTACTTTATTATCCTGATCTATGTGCAAATTTCCTCCATAATATGGTTTTAATTGGAATTTTTCTTGTGTAATTTTTGAAATTTCCTTTGCAAGTCCTGTTATGTTTTCTTGAGATCTCTGTTTAATAATAATGGTGGTATCAGATGTCCTGTGATTATTGTTTTTAAAATAATTGCTTCAAAATTCCTCCATGAAATATATTTGAGACTGTTATTTTAGAAGTATTTTATTGAGATTAAAATAGTCTCTGTTATTTCTATGAGTCATCACAAATTATGTTAGGATTTAAAATTCAAACTTTTTTGATTGTTTGTTTTCTTTTGCCTTGTTTTGTTTTGTTTTGTTTGTCTATTTGAGACAAAGTTTCTGCTATGGAGTTCAGGCTGGACTTGAACTCATTTTGCAGCCCAGGTTGGCCTCAAACTTACAGTGATCCTCCTGCCGTAGCCTCCTGAGTGCTGAGATTATGTGTGCCACCACCATTCACCACCACTATGACTCTCTCATACACTTTTTAGAACATGAGGATGGATATCTTTTTTGTGTATCTACCATCCTCTGTAATCTTTTACATTTCCAGGTTGTTCTTATTTTTTTTTTATCATAATGTATCATTATTATTTTGTAGAGCTCTGTTAGTTAACATTATTGGTAGCAACTCATGTCTGAATTTGTAAGTGAAATTGTTCCATAGTATTTCCTTATGCTATCCTTAATCCCATTTTTTGATCAATGTCAAACCAGACTAGGAAAAAAGTATGTATGAGGTAGAGCCACTTATTCTTGAAGGTTTGGTAAAGATAAGATCATGGATTCTAGTATCTTTTGTGTAGAGTAATATTTTTCTTACCTTTTCAATTAAAATGACCATTGGTCAATTTAAATATTATTTTTCCCTTGTGCAATTATAGTGTTCTATTTTTTTTACCAAGTAATTAGTATTTATATTATTATATTTATACATGTAGAGCTAACCCTTCAACAATTCCCAAAAACTCAATTCAGTATCTGAGAACGTTTTGTTTGCTTCAAAAATTTTCTCAGTTTATGGTAGTCAAGTTAAATATTTTCTCTTTTCCTCTTGAGCTCCGTTCTTCTCATATAGCAGAGACTGATATAGCCTATCATTGCACAAAATATGAAATAGTATTTTAAAAACTTGTTCAGGAGTGGGAACTTACCCACCTCAGATAGCCCTCCGTAGAGCAGTGTCATGTACCTTGACTCCATGAACTCAAGGACTGACATACAGGTGAACCATTTTAATTACTGACATGCGTCTGAATGCTTCTCAATGTACTTTTTCTTAAGGTTTCCTCACCTCTCATTTTGTTGAGTTTTGTTTTGTTTTGTTTTGTTTTTTGGTCTGTTTGGATGTTTCCATTTTTGTTTGTTCATTTTTTTTTTACTCCTGTTCTTTAAAAAAATCTTATGAGAAGTTGTAGAAATTACTCACTTTTTAAAGGAATCACCAGTTTTATAGGGCTAGCAGACCAAAAAGTCTCTCTCTGGGTCTAAAGACTTCTTTTTGGAACCAAGAAAGGTCATTCTGTCTGGCAAGAAAAATCAAACAATTAACACACTCACCAGCTATCTTCATTGGTCTCAGAACAACCTATGCTACCTCCACTGAGTTTCAAATGGGATTATTTTATAGCATGCTTTCCTAAGTTAACTAGCAGAATGAAGTTCTGGTCATCTTCTGAGTTTTCTAGCTTCTCTTTCTTGTGCATCTCTTTGTACTCTGACACTTCCCAAATACACTACGTACTTGACACTTTGTTTCAGGGTACACTTCTGAGGTCTACATAAGACAAAATCAGCTTCCTCCTTCTGATCATCCAAGCCCAGCACACCCTTTAAGGTCAAAGTCAGAGCCCACTGTTCCTTTTATGTATCATTTAAAAATACTTTGGTATCTTATTTCTTATTCTCTAAAGTACAGCTTTCTTTTATTGCACAATTTATATGTCATAATAATAATACTGGTTAGAATTATATACTGCTATATGCTTTGCTAGGATCTTTTATATTTCTAGTTCTTGCACATGTTTTTGGGCAGGAAAAAACAGTAGTATCAAGGGTAATAGGTAATTCTCATATAATTTTATTTTGGGTGCTGAGATAATTTTTTATCTCTTTTGTTTAAATAATAATTACATAAATATTTCCTTTTCCTTAAAAGTTCTATCTTCCTCACACCAAAAGGCAAGCTCCATTCTTTCAGTTTTAGAATTGTTACTTTAAGTCATTTGAATAGCCAGTAATCATATATGGTAGAAAATAAGAAAACTGAAAGCAATTCAGAGAATAATTACTGACATTATAGGGTAAGAGATAAATGACAGAAACACCATAGGGTTCTTAATGTGCCAAAGAATTGAGGTTTTAGAAGGTTAAAGTTGGAAAAATACCTAATGTACTTTATATATGTTATGACATCACTCATCAGCAGATGAGAAATCAGAAATGTCTCAGGCAGGAGATATACTTTTAAAATTAGTTGTGGGCAGAGGTAGTGAAGGGAAATAGGAACCTAAAAGAATATATCGCATGACGTTGTCTTAAAGAAAGTACAGATTAAATAATGTAGCTACAAATGTTTCTTTTATTAAGAAAGGAAAGAAATGGAATGCAAGTAGTGAAATAAATTATATTTGCAGGTAAAAATTCTGAACTCATTAAGTCTGGACTAAGAATTACATTTCTCTGCAAATTGATCTTTTTTCATCAAATAAAATCTGGTGGGTAATGTTGCAGTACTGTGACTCATGTGTGAGGGTAGTGTTGATGGTACTAAACTATCATTTGACATGGAGTAATATAATAGTGTGTTGGATATGAAAGACCTAGAAGCTAGAGACTCTAAATCCAATTTCCAATAACCAGTCCCCTGAGATGTTCAATTCTGCCATTGAACCAGTTAAAAAAAAAAAAGTGAAAGATGTCAACAACAGTAATACAGAGATGCATTAACTGTAAAATTGTGCTGGTGCACATAATGATAGTCATAGGACTAATAACACTTTGCAATTAAATAGCACTTATCTTCTTCGGAGGACTTCAAAGTGCTTCCTGATCCTATATTGAACAACCTTGTGATATGAAGAGGGAAAAAACTTCCATAAAACACAAGAGAAAAAAATGCATTTTATGCCAATGGACCATGGCTTCTTATCAAAAATGACAAGCACTGCCACAGTAATTGGACTCATGACCCATCTAGCAAAGATTTCTGCCTCTGATACAGATGGTAACAGGTAAAACACAAAGAAATGTGGTGGCCCCTTGTCATCTTAGCTTCAAGCAATCCATTCCTCACTTGACACTGACTGCCTGAGTAACAGTGTATGCTTCTATAACTGCCTTTTTCTCTTCATTTTTAAGTTAAAGATTGAACACACTGCAGGTATATGTGTGCAAGTCCATGTTTCAGTTGAACAGCTCCTTTTATGATGTTTTGAACTGGATTATCATTACACTTTTCAGACATTTAGGTTTGCAGATAAATGTTATTCACAAAGCTTTCAATGTTACAAAATAATATTGTCATTTAACTGGTACTCTTAACAAATCACTACAAATCTGCCTTGCCAACCTCACTGAGGTGTTTATTAAACACTGTTTTAAATGAAAACATTTGAAAAGTACAGAGTTTTAAACAAGTGAGTGTTATTACTATCAATCTAATTTTTTGTCACATTATGAATACATCATCTATGAATTTATTGCATAGTTGAGATAATAACTAAAGGATGGTGGCACTAAAAAAATCTTTCTGTTTCTCTCTCTCTCTCTCTCTCTTTCTTTCTTTCTTTCTTTCTTTCTTTCTTTCTTTCTTTCTTTCCTTCCTTTTTCTTTTTTTGGTTTTTTAAAACAGAGTCTCACGATGTAGGCCATTGAATGCAGTATGTAGCCCAGGCTGGTTTTAAACTTGCAGTTAGCCTGCCGCCTCACCCTCCCAAATGAGAAAATACATTTCTGCAATGAAAGCTCTTGAAATTGTCCCATCCCTGAGATAGCTTTATTTCATCTGAATATAGATGATTTGTGGTACTATCTCTCTTATTTATCTCTCACCGTATACCTTCACAGCAACAAGGTGAGGTTTTCATGATTGCTGAGGGAGGTGAAGAGTGGTTAACTCTAGTGGAAGATAATTTGATTCACCAGAGTTTTCTCATTTAAATCTCAAACTTTAGTAGGAAAGAGAAGAAAGAGAAAAAAAGTAATTATACTCTAATTTGCATTCTATGTGTATGTGCTTACTAGAGAAACAGTTTTAATGCAAGATATACAAATGCACAAGAATTTACATGGTTGGTTTACAATGACTGTCCACTGAGACAGGTGTGGAAAAGTGTGAAAGGGCTGTCTGTGAGCTGGAGATTTGAAGGAGCTAGTTGAAAGCCTGGAGATGACCGCAGTATTCCATGCTGGTCTGTATCAGTCTTGATCGGTCTGCAATGGAAGGCTGAAGAGTCTGTCCTGGAAGCCAGAAGACAATGTTCAGGGTGAAGGTGAGGACTGAAGCTCCTCTGAAGAAACAGAAGGGAGCCTTTCTGTTGTGTACCCCTTTTGTTCTATTTAGGCAGTAAACCTATTGGTTGCTGCTACTCACTCACACCTGGGGTAGACCTTCTATGGCCAGTAAATTCCTTCAGCCACACCCAGAGCTGTGCTGATCTAATTTAACTGGGCACGTCTTACTCAGGGTGACACAGCGAGTTAACTATCACACTATGTTTCTGTTGTCCATCTTTGGTTTCACTCTAATATGGTGTAAGAGCTCATTTTGCAGGCTTGACCTTTCTTTGGACGTATTGAAATTTTTGTCGCTGTCATGAGAATAGTCTATTTTGAAGAAAAGAATTTCCCCTCATGGGAAAGTCTATGGGGTTTGGGAATGTCACAGTGGTTTCCCACATTTGGTCGGGAGGTTATTGGGAGATGATGGTTAATGGGTAGAGTTTGTGATAACAAAAGCTGATGGTTATAGTTGTACAATTCTGTTAATATGTTAGAATCTATTGAATCTTGCATTTTTAAATTTGTGGATTATGTGGTATCTAACGTTTTAGTTTTATAGAGTTGTTTGGTTTAAAACAAATCACAAATTAACCATTCTGGTTTCTACTCTGTATTTAACTCAATCAACCTGTGAAATCCCAACCAGTCATTCAACATTTCTAACTTCTTGACCTGTTGGAAAAAATAAAAGTAGTAATATCATAACAGGTTGCTATCATAATCAAAATAAAAATTTGTAGAGAGATTGGTTGGTAACAAATGATTCTGGTTAAATAGCGTTGATTTGCTTATCACCACTTGTGTAGAAAACAAAAAGAACTAGCTGATTTACCTATCCCTAAATCTAAACAGATCAGGCTAGAGGCTAGTGAAAAATTTCAAAAGCAAATTTAGAAAAGATACTAGAATAACCACAGTGTTTCAAGTCACTTATTTGGGCTATCTACCTGGATCTACATGACACAATATTTCCTACTTAAGAAAGTACAAGTGGAAAATTTTGTCAAAGTGATTTGTAATTCATAAGGGACTCATCTATATGTTATTTTTTTCGTAGTGTTTCTAAACCAGCACACACCTTTGTCTAAAAATCTATTTGAATTTTCATTCTTGAAAAATGTCCATCCACAGAAACATTTATCCATTGAGTTTATTTCCCTGGTATTATTTGACCAACTGTTGAATTCTATGAATCTGAATACTCATTCACTGTTTATTTGTGTGCAAATCAACCCCAGTCAAATTCATTGATGAGATATCTGACTTTCTGTATCTTTCATTGTATTCTTCAGAAACATTACTCCTGGAATACTGTCTAAGAAAAAATACTGCTGTCATTTCATTTTCTTTGCATGCTTTGAGTGTGAGAGGGTTAAAAACATGATTATGATGCTAACTTGAAACAACACAACAAGGTAACGTTGAGATGCTTTTGTTTAGTGAAGACTTTAAAAGCTTTGAAAATGCTCTTAAAGTTATATGGATTTTTCCCCTTTTTATAGTCAGTCAAAAATTATATTTTAAAACTCTACAGTTCAAGGGGAAAAGCAATTATCAAAATGCAATAAACTTCTAAGTAAAGTACAAATTGCTTCTGTGGCCTTAACTGTCAAAATAGAGAGCTTCTGGTAATGTGTTTCATGAGTCAATCAGCAGAATTCTTCCCCCATATTCTGACACCCAGGGGAGGGGGAGAGGTCAACACAGAACTTTAAGAAGATACTCACAGAAGAGCCAGACTTGAGAAAATTGTGAGAAGTTAACATTTGCCATTTTTTCCTTGTCCTTTTTTGACAGGTTTTTTTTTTGTGTGTGTGTGTGTGTGTTACTTCTTTCCTAACACCAAGCCTCAATCCCATTCTAGGAGGAGGGAGTTAGCAGAAATAGTAGCTGTCTTGGTGTGAGACAAGGATCTGGGTGTCTTTCTCATTGTAAAAGCATAATAAATGTCTGTTGTTTAATTGCTTCTTTTAGTTTATTTCATTTTTAGTCTGTATCATATGTTAGAACATTGAAGACCCTGGAACTATAGAGCTGGGGTATTAGAATAGATTCTAACTGTTATCTCATCCAACGTCAAACAAGCGAAGAAGTCCTTTCTGCAAAACACTGGGCTACTTGTCATTTGTCTTTGCTTTGAATCTTTTCAGTGTGGCAAGAGAAACTAATTCTGAAGCAACCTATTCCATTGTCAGATGGCTTTATGTATAAAATCTTTCTCCCTTTAAATTCCACCCACATTTCTTGATTTGCTAGCTGGTGCAAAGCGGAATAAGGAATTTCAAAGTTGGAGGCAAAATAGTAAATAATGTTTAAAATCTGTCATGAGTTGGGTCTAGATTTTATCACTTACTGATACACCTTGCACATATTGTTTGGGCAAATTTCTAACTTCTCACAGCAATTTTGTGTTGTAGTGGTTTGCTTGATATGTAAGTTAGTGGCAGAATACCTAGCTCAAAGGGTTACAGATCCTTGAGAAGTTTACATGCAATAGACTGAAAAACACCTCAGAGATCATAAAGAGGACATTCTCTCCTACTTCCAAAATTCTACTGTGGACTCGCAAAACAGTTATTTTGTTTTAATAATCTTGTTATAGAACTTTATACTGTGCTTGCCTAAGTCAAAATATCAGTCTCTTGATACTTGTCACAGTGTCTCTAATAGTGTAAAGGTCCATGTGCTGAAACTGTCTCCTAGTTTAAGAGTTCCCCAAAAGAAAAATGCTCTTGAAAGAGAAAAAAACAAAACAAACAAACAAACAAAAACCACTACAAACAGCCAAAACAAAAAAAGAAAAAAAGTTAAAACATTAGAAAATAATTCTTTGAAAGTCAGAATATCCTTCAGATCTTTATTCAGAGAAGGAGAAAGATCTGTAGATGATGCTCAGAAAGGGTGTACAGTGAGTTGATCAGATAACAAAGATAAGTTTGGCAACCTTCAGTTTTACAGCCTTTGATTTAAGTGATCAACTTTTGTGAATATTTGCAAGTTCTCAGAGCTCACCACCCACTTACACTGTCTTCTATTCACCATGCCCAGACTCTTCTCTTGTTCATTTTCCCACTTGTGTGTTTTGTGGGAGGCCCTGTTTGTGGAATATAAGTTTCTCAAGGATCTATGAACCTTTGAACTATGTATTTTATCACCAATTCATAGACCTTCTTCCTTGATTATGCAGTCCTGTTTAGCTCTTTGCTTTCAAACATGTCCCTATTTTATTATCAGAAAGTTTCTTATTATGTTAAGTAAATATGAAATGTAATCACAAAATATGGTGAATGTTTAGATTTTTAAAAAATATTACATTAAAAGACACATTGCCATTAACTTTGCTCAAAATACTCCTCTTCGCTCAAACACATTTATTTCAAGTCTGTTATGGCTTGTATCTAGGTGTTTTCCCAAAAGCCTCATGAACTCATAAGCAGGGCTTCTTTGGAGCTGACTGTATCTAGGGTATGTAAGACTAAGATTAAGGGTGTGTGGTATTAAATTAGTCCATTGATTGACATTAGCATCATTCTCAGTGTGACTGAAGCCTGCCACAGCATAGATTGTTTTTTTTTTTTTTCTAAGAGTAGAGTATAATTATTGAGAGAAAGAAAGTTTCTATCTGAGAGAAAGATAGACAGAAGGGTCCCGAGTGGGTTGCCTAAGACTGTCTTTTCCAGGGACTTTTATAGAGTAGAAATATAAAGTGAGGCAGGTCTAAGGTGTGGAAAACATGGGAACTCACAAGGTGGGCATGAAGAGGAACAGAATTATGGTCAACCAATAAGATTAATTGCTCAGGTAAAATTGATTGAATCGGGGACAAATGGGGAAACAAGTCCTGTACCAGGTGAGCATGCTTAAAGAGCAGTGACTCTTCCTGTAGAAGGTTAGGATAGTGACTCCTGGCTTCCTCATGGTGATAAAGACCTATTTAGAATATCAATTCCTGGTGCTTATCCTTAGGAAGCACGTGGGTGAATTTGATTTACCTTTTGTCTTGAGGTCTGGCCCACAGTGGGGGGAGTCTGTTTCCCACAGGAGGTATCTGGCCTTCTGCACTGGTTCCTTTAAAGGCCCAGCCCTGTCTGATCACCTATAATATTTCTATCTAACTCAGTTGTCTGTAACAATCACCCCTTTGAAGAAATAACCTGAACTTCTATGAGGGAGTAATGGGTGATGCCCGATCTGGCTTTTTGAGACTGAAGAGGGTTGTAGTACAGCATAAACTGTTTGTCCTCTGCGATCCCACCTTGCTTTGGAACCTGCTGATAATGAACTGAAATCTCCGAAGACTGTGACCTAAAATAAACCTTTCTTCTTTTAAATTGGGAGTGTCTGGTGTTTGTCTCAGCAATGAGACAGTAACTGAGACAAAGATATACATGGGCATGATTATCCCATCATTCTTGCCACTTTCTGAAGCAGATCTGAAAGTTTTCCATGTCTTTACAAGCCATGATCAAAAGCATAGTCAATACTGCTGCCAAAGCCAACCATCGAAAAGACAGCCTTATAAGAACATTATGATTGTCCTTGTACTCTTTATTCACTAGATCTGGCACTGTGCAATTTCTGGCTTTTTCCCAAAGTCAAAATGACCATGAAAGGTAATTGTTTTGAATTGATTCAGGATATCAAATTAGTTATGATGACTCAAATAAAGAAACTTATGAAAGAATTTTCAGAACTTCTTCAGAAAGTAGAAAGAATGGGTATATGTATTCTATGCAAGGGAGAGTATTTCTTTTAATGTAATGCATTTGTAACTTAAATCCACACCATATATAATCATTAACATGATAATCTAATGTACTCTAGATATCAACCCTCAGGCACATAAACATTTCAGAAAAAGTACTTTACCCTTTCACTTTCTCCTTTCTCTACAAGGCTTTCATTTAGCTCAGACCAACAAATATGGCACTAGAGCAACTCAGTTCTACTCCCAGAGAGAGAAGGACAAACGACTACCGCATATAGCGGAGATTAAACAACTGAGCAATGATTCAGATTCATATTTCACTCCATGGGTTCCAATCACCCTAATATACTACTTCTCTATGTGAGAAAAAGGTTTTAGTTCAATGTACAACTCACTGTAATTAACACGAGCAAATTCACAGCAGAGTTTCCCAAACTGATTATGCACAAAACAGGCCAGGATGCTTTGAAAAGTGCATTTCCTAAGCCATCTCTCATACTGTGTGACTGTGGAGAAAAGTGAGACATGTCTAAAAAGCCATCTTGATTCATAGCCACATTTGAAAAACACTGATTTAATCAGCTAGAAGTATTTTTTTCTTCATCTGTAACAATGAGAACACCGTTAAAGAACTTAGCATAATTTAACTTGTGTCTTCATTTTTAAAATACAGTCTTTCATATCACCGGACTATGAATTCAGATGCAATGTTCTGCAGTCTCAGAGGGGGTGACTGAACCAAGATCTTCACTTAACTTTGAAATTACAGAAACTTGTAACAAAGGACAATTTGGAAATCTGTTTCAAATCCACCGGTGGTTGTGCCATTTGATTTTAATAACAGTTTGGAGACATCAGTTAAATTTTCTTTAAACTTTAAATATTTCTCTCTTAAATTATCAGTTATTTTTCTAACTATTAAATTGCAAACTACCTAAAGGCAGGGACAGACTGCATCTATTATTTCTTTGCATTTTTACCTTTACAAAATAGTATCAGTGGTCAACATTGATTAATGGGAATGAAAATGGGAAGACAGAGTTGATAGCATCTTGTTGGCAAAGGATAATCTAAAAATATAGGGCTAGAGATTTAGCTCAGCAGTTCAAATGCTTGCTTGGCAAGTGCAAAATCCTGAGTTCAATCCCAGGTACCAAAAGAAAAAAAAAAAATATATATATATATATATATGTGTGTATATAATATCAATAAGTTAAGTCTAATAAGTCAAGTGTGATTAATCTGTCCTCAGAAATAATAAATTCTGTCTGAAAACAAACTGCGAGTTTTATTCTCCTTTGTTTTTCTCATAGCGCCAGTGGACTTATCCATATTGACTATTAAATATTTTCTGAATTGATCTTGATTGAAAGAGAAAGAAAAACAGTGTAAAAGAGAAAATTAATCATGCTAAGTGTATTTTTGTTATTGCACAAATTTTGCATTACTTTGGATAGGTGCTTTTCAAAAATAAATTGGCATTCAGTCCCAAATTTCTGTCAGAGAGTGAAAGAGGTTAAAAAAAAAACTAAACTTTTGTTTATATCAGAAGATTAAATACAGACTGTGTTAGAAGTGCTAGAATATTCAACAGAGCAACCATGATAGATAAGTTGTCAAAGAGAACTTCAGAAACCACTCAATGATTAAAAAAAAGATAAATAAATATTCAGCCTTATCTTCTGATGTAAAGTCTCTTGCAACTTAACTTTTAAATATGTATGACTAAAGCCTCACTGCTTTATCCTCAAACTACAGGAAGGTAAGGTCTTTCACAAGGGGCTGGTAAATGAGCAGACTAAAAATGTAAAGGAAGCAAAGATGCATTGGTGTATGTGTGTGGGTGTGTGAATGCACTGGCAGGGAGGTGACGAAGAATACTGAGTTTAAAAGCATCTTATCTTTGACATAAAAATGTCCATGTTCTCTTTTTGAAATAAACAGATGTGATGATATACTAACTATCCTGATTTAGTCATCATACATATATCAAAATACCGCACTGAACCACATAGATATGGACACTTATTGCACAACAATTTAAAATTCAAAAAATTCATACTTCTTTGTAGTCCAGATATATACAGTTCAGTGTAAAAATCTTATTAATCTTCTAGCTGGCAAATAAAGACAAAAATTAAATTCTCATAACTTCTGAGTATCTAGGTAATTAGAACTGTTTAGGGAAAAGTTACAAGTTTGCAGCGCTTTATTTCATTCATTTTTTTGGATGCCATGTATGTAATTGAAAATCAAAGGAGAACTGAGCTAACTAAAGATGAAAGGGTTAAAAATTATTCCAACATATGTTGGTCAAGTGTCATTATATTCAGGGGTAATTTTAACTTTCTAAAGTGAACAATTTAAGGAGCAGTTTAAGTGCCAAAATGATATTTTTCCCCTTTACAAAGTCTCTAAGCTGTAAAATTGAACATTTCTATGAAAATCACATTTTTCAGCATAGTGATGCAGTTGTGAAGGACAGGGCAATTGAGTGCACTGGAAAAAGTTAATGTGTTCTACTGACACTGCACCTAGAGGCCAAGCAGATCGAACTCTTTTACCCTGAAATTTAGCACCTTCTTTCTATGTACCGCAGAGAAATCTACCACGAGGAAATTTTAGAATGCACAAGTGGACTCATATATTTTAATATGAATGCATTTTGATAAGAGATGACTTTGCCCCTCCTCAACTGCTTTTCTTCACTGAGGCATGATTGGCATACATACTGACTGTGCACAAGTTAATGAGTTTAGCAGGTACCCACAGAGCTATTACCAACACTGATGCCATAAACTTATTTATGAACTTAACAATTGCTACCTGTCCCCATTTATTGTTATTATATTGCTGTGTCTGTGGTTAAAAAACAGTGATTGTAACACCTGTCTTCCTAGTAAATTTAAAGTCTGCAATATAGCATTATTAACTATAGATCCTATATTTTAACTATATAGACTATACCTTGTAGTAAGTCTTCAGAACTTACTCATTTTGTGTAACTGAAACTTTGTACCCATAAACCTTACACCCTCTTTGCCACCTCCCTAAGCCCCTAGAAACCATCTTTCTTATCTCCAATTCTACAAATTTGACTATTTTTCATTTCACATATGAGATCATACAGTATCTTTCTGATTCTGGCTATTTGACTTAATATAATCCTCTTCATATATATCCATATTAATTCAAATGGCAGATTTTGTCATTTTTGTGAATATGTATCAGAACCAGGACCTCAGTGAGGGTTCCCATGTTCATTATAGCATTATTCAAAGTAACCAAGCTATGGAAAAAGTCTGCACTTCTTAATGCAGACCAAAAACTCCCTCACAGGGAAAATAACAGCTCTGAGTACGTGGGTAGAAACTAAGTAGTAGTAAATTTTGAAAAATTTGTCTGAATTGGTTCATCTGACCTAAAGATGTAGTCTTTCTAACCTTCCATTTAGTGTTCACTTTCCCCTGTTTTAATACCTGAAGTAGAAACTGAATGTCACTCCATTTCTTTTATCTTCATTTAAGGTCAACCATTTTAGCATTCCGATTCATGGTGGAAAACAGTTGCTGTGTGACTCTGAGTACTGTCATATGAAGAAACAGGAATATTTGTCTCTTGGTCATGTGCACTATAATCTGATTCATGGCTGCTGGGGCGAAGCTAGGGCAGCTCTGTGTGCCCGCTATGGCATGCGTGCAACAGGTTCATCACCAATGTTGTATGCTATTTAGGATGCTAAATCCCTGACTTTTTTGTTTTGCTCAAAAATCCAATTAGTATTAATAGTTTGCTGACTTTGAGTATACCAGTTACATCTACATTTTCATGCTAATCTCTTAATAGAAGTAGATTTCATTTTCCTAGCTAAAGAATATATTTTACAAGTGCCAATGTAATATATAGTATTTTTTATTCTAATTTCCCATAATGCCTAGCAAGTAAAATAGAATTTTTAAAAGGTTTTATGGTATTTTGGTCTGTTAACACAACATTTTTTTTTAATTCTATATGCTAATCAGTTGGAATAGAAAAACTGAGGACTATTCTACCTTTTATAATGGTAGACTGAGTTCTAATATACAACATACAAATTAGAGTTACCTTATTTAGTCTTTTTTATGTCAGAAATCCCAGGTAAAATGGAGCCTTAAATATGTGTGCAGATTATTGTATAGTGACCCTTCGGTAGAGACAAAAGACTACATGTAGAGCACCAACTTTGGGATTTTAAAGTCAAAGAAGATGTTCAATTATAGTGGAAATATAAATATTAAGATAAATGGCTGGAATTCTTAATGAAAATTATGAGCAACTATATTTTTAAAACAAACTTCCAAATAAGTATATTTAGATGGGACATATGGAAAATACAATGAAGCCTTACAATCATAATTGTGTGGCCTTGTAAATCCATCTGGGGAGAATGAAGCAGTTACAGGGCTCAACCCTAAACAACATCCTTTGCAGCTAGAAGTCTGCAACCTCAACTCAGGGAAATGGTGAATCATGAAACATTTAATCTATCATGAGCTTAATTTGTTTGTATTTGCAACTAAAGGACCCTGATGGTGATGGTTAAAACCTGGATGTTAAATATTTCCAAGCACTAAAATATGTATGGCAGATGGTTGATGATAGTCTAATATCCATTCTCTACCTAATGTATAGTAATACAGTTGTAGCCAGGCACATGGTTTTCGAACTAGAATATCCCCCACCCTCTTATTGCTGCTAATTATGATCATGTGATCACATTCTGGCTAATATGGTCATATATTGATGTGAGTCAATGCCAGGATTTTCCCAGAAAGTAATTCGTTGTGAGGTTTCTTGGTTCCTTTTTCATACCAGTTGGCCACATATAATAGAACTAAAAACCATCCATATGTGCAAAACTTGAATAGGTCTGGGGACATAGCTCAGGGGTAGAGCACTTCACTGGCACATGGGAGACCCTGTATTTTACCATTTCACCCTCAGAACTGGAGAGAGAGAGAGAGACAGAAAGACAGAGAGAGACAGAGAAACAGAGACAGAAAGACAGAGAGAATGAGAATTACCTTTAGCCTTTGACTTAAGTACTAGAGTTTGATTACTTCTATGGTAGTGATGGTGAACCTCTTAGAGACTGTCATGGGAAAGCTTAGATGAATTGTGAATAATTAGTTGTGATTTGTGACATCATTGACTGGTGCCACTACTACATTCTGAGCATGATCACACAACCTATGTGCACTGTTTTCTGATGAACTATTGCTGGTTGATGCTAGTGCAACTCTGTATGCCTGCTACAGCATGTGAACCATAGGTTCATCACCACCGTTCTATGCTATTTAAGATGCTAAATTCCTGATTTAGTATCTTCCTTGTCTTGCCCCCAAACACAATTAGTATTAATAGTTCATTTGCTTTTAATGTAATAGTTAGTGTACTATGCATTGATTTTTATGCATGCTAGTAGAAAACATTTTTACTTGTTGAAGATTGGAAAACACATTGGTAGAGAGCATGAATGTATTTTGCTGCATCACATATTACATTAAACAGCATAATTTTATTTGAAAGAAAAAAACAAATGCAAAATAAAGATCACAAAATGAAAATCCAGAGGATTTTCTAGAGGAAGTAGAATAATCTTAATAAAATTTGTATCATTATCAATAGTGAAATGTCATATGGTTTATCTGATATGATTAACTCACAGTGAAAATAAGGTGCAAAATAAAAGATAGATTATAGAAAATAGAGAGATAGATTGTTCTCAAAGGGGAAAGGAATTGTCCTAGTAATATTTATCCTTGCTAAAAGAGAAAGAAAATTACCTAACAACCAGTTAAACAAGGAAAGGTTTATTTTGGCTCAAGGTTGTAGAGGTTTTAGTCCGTAGTTGGTTGGCTCCAAGGCAGGGTGGCATGGCAGAGGAGCATCACAGAGGAGAAAAAACAGTTCATGGTGTGGGACAGGAGGGACCAAAAGCAGCAAACAGTAACAGTAGCAGATGCAGAAGCCTATCCATTTTATGCCTTCCAGGCTGCATGCTCTTTGAATGGTGCCACTGACACACAGTGGGCTTTCCCATTACCTACACCCGGAACTATGTTAAACCTACCAGTGAACCCTCAATACCAACCTCATGCCTTCATCTCAGCAAAACACCCTTACACCCAGCATCATACAACCTAGGTTCACCCACCTCCAAAAGCCTCACCTATGAGCACACAAGGCTTTGGGTGTACATTTAAGGTAGATAAGGTATAACAGGAATCAAGAAATGTAGGGTAAGGGAGGGAGAGAAGAGATAATGAATCACAAAGAGGAATTGGAATGTGGAATGTACATACTCCATTTCCACACAGGAATGTAAACATTGTGCACTACCAACATGTAGGAAAAAAAAAAAGCAAAAAAATAAAAAAAGTGAAGAGGGGATCAAGGGATGTGTGCAAGGGGAAGGGAGGGTAAGGAAAGAGGATGAAAAAAGAAATTAAGACAGGTTTTATACATGTACCAACTTCCCACAAGGAATGCGAACATTTTGTACTACACATATGAAATAATAAACTAAAAGAAATGGCAAAAATAAAGGAAAGGAAAGGAAAGGAAAGGAAAGGAAAGGAAAGGAAAGGAAAGGAAAGGAAAGGAAAAGAAAGGTAGTGCTCCACTATGAGAAGAGAAACAAGCTATGAAAATTCTCTGGAGAAAGCATGCAAATACACTAGGTGAGCTCCTAAAGTTCATTCTTTCTTATTCAGTAATTTAAATTCCTTAGTGTTAGGAACTGTGTGGTACAATCCCATCCACTTGTCATTTAAAAGTGGTGAAAATTGAGAAACTTTTTCTTTGAAATCCCAACTATTTGGATGATTTGGTTGAAGGGAAAGCAGATGAGCATAGAAAGACTGATGAAAACCCAGCTAGCCCAGGTAACAACCAGGCCAAGGTCAAGGCAGGTTAGAGAATTTATTTGTTGCTCTATTTTCAAAATTTCTATGGGATGTCCAAAAAAAGGTTATTCTCAAATTTTCTTTAGGAAAATAAATCTGTGGTAGAAATACTGGAAAAAAAGCCGGGCGTGGTGGCACACGCCTTTAATCCCAGCACTCGGGAGGCTGAGGTAGGCGGAGCATTATGAGTTCAAGGCCGGCTTGGGCTACAACGTGAGTGCAAGGCCGGCCCAAGTTACATAGTGCTACCCTGCCTCAAAAAACTAGGGCCAGGAGTTTGACTCAGTGGTTTAAGCGCCTGTCTGGCAGGCACGATGCTGTGAGTTTGATCCCCGGTGCCACAGAAAGAGAAAGGAAAAAAAGAAATATTGGAAAAAAGAAAAACAATCTAAACAATGGGATAGTGCCCATTAGTTTCTCATTTCCACCTCTATTGGCCATGTGCATGTTTTTGCACAGGCTATGGATATCCAGTGCTGTAAGCATTATATTTCGTTTGATCCTGAACAACTGAGTAGTAAGTAGACAGTCCCCGGTTCACCCTGGAAGCAATGGATGATGGGGCCACTTCTGACATGGCCATAATGAAGAGCAGCAATTTCTATTGCAGCTTTCAGACACTTTTTTGATTTTCACTAACATGTATGGATTCAAGTCCACAAAGTAGTTTTGACTCAATTTATTTTCCAACTTATTCAGAACCACTGATCCAGTAATTCCATACAGATACATTCAGATCATTAGAATTAAATGCATTTTCCTATAATATTAATAAAAATATTTTAGGATTCTAAGAGTCCTTTTCAGTTAATTCATTCCATTAAAACATGTGTTTCCCACAGAACTTTAAATATTGGACACCAGGAAGCTGTAATAAATAAACCATTATATATACATGTATATATATATATATAATATATATATTATATATATATATTCTTGTCTTTGTGCATGGAACTTTAGATTTTAGTGTCTAAAAGACACTAAAGATAGAAATTTATGTTTGGGAAGAAGAAAGACTGAGCAACAGAGTCCTTGGGGCAAAAGATAAATTTTTCACAATTGCTTTCACCAGTTGAAGTTCCATTCATCCTTCAAAACTCATCTAGCTTCTCATCAAAGTCCTGAAACTTTTCAGTCACACAACCACGAGCTTTTCTCCCTTCTGTAAATTTCTGTATCACTTTTTATTCCCAGACACCACTGAGAGAATTTTTGTTTTTTGCAAACTATCATAGCTATTTTAATGCTATTTGGCCTCTCCCGTTATATTTAAATATACGAATAGCAGAGTTTATTTGTTTTCCTTTTCTCTACAGTCTACTTAGCTTGTTTCTCAAGGAGATGCATTAGAAATAGTTTATTGCTCATTAACAATAAATCTGCTTTCTTCCTCTGTAATAATAAAGGTGAATAGAATGTAGGGGCTACATCTGAGACTGGCTCCTATGCTTTGTTTAAATTCTGTTTGCTTATGTCATGAAACTAACTCAAGAGTATATGTACAGCTGGGAATTTAGCTCAGCAGCATAAGTGCCTGCCTGGCAAGAGCAAGGTCATGAGTTTGATCCTTGGTACAAAAAAAAAAAAAAAAAAAAGAAGGAGTATATGTACAGATATGATATGAGTAATTTTCACTTCAGATTATTTTCCTGTCTCGGACCTTCTTGTCCTTTTCCCTCTGCGATGTGGACATGTCAATGAGGACTGTGACTTTGGAAGCTACAAAGGACGACATTAGGATCCTCATCATCTTGGGCCCTGGAGCAGCGCCACTGACATTCTGAAATGTTCTCCTTGGTTCATTATATGAAATTCAAATCATCTTTGCTGTCTTCTTTTAAGTCAGTGATCTGGGGTATTTTCGTTACAGCAATTTTTTTCGACTTGCTGCAATTAGTATTTAATAAATACTCATGTGAATGAATGGATTTGTATGAGTAAATACATGAATGAAATAATTCCAGATTAAGTACTGGAATTAGCTCTAAGGAAACCAAAGACAAATTATATTATGACACCGGCTTCTCAATACTCAGAAAAAAGAGAAAATAGAGACAGAAACAAAAAACAAAAGATGCTTTTTAAAGTCAAAGAAAATATGCTGTGCTAGAAATGACTATTTTTTATAAAAAGGATAAAATCCATCTATATTTACTGATTTGTCTAAAGAGTGTGGGGCTTTTTATTGTGTCTGTAAACTGCTCATTGTGATAGACAATATATCCAAGCCTAGGTCAGTCTTCAAGCATTGGAAACTCAACCTTCTGAGGCCGTGGTTGAGCTCGTCTCTCACAGTAACTGTAGTGCTTGGATCTGACATGGTATGTGACACATGCACTGCATTGTGTGCATTGTTTTTATTAATAATAGAAATTTCTGTAGCGTTTAAATTTTATTTCAGTTTGTTAACCATCTGGAATGGCTATATATTAAGATACACATATATAATATATACGTATATATGTATACTATGCATATTTTAAATATTATACATATTCTTTATTCATGACACCAATAGATGTAAAATCTCAAAGTCTCTTTTTTAACAGGTGAATACAGTGTTGTTAAAATATAAATAGAGGTGATGGAAAAGCTCGTCACTGTGTGGACACAGGATTAGCATCAGTGTAGAGTCCCACTCGCTTATATTCTTATTCAGTTCTATGGTAATTATAAACATGCTAAGATAATTATAAAAGTAAAAATAGTTTCTTTACAAAATTTGTGTGTGGTTTTTTTATGCTTTATATTGTAGATTTGTGACAAAGGTGTATAAAACTCACTTTGTCTGACTTATGAATGAATCTAACTTAGGAATATTCTCCTAGAATGGCACTTGTCCTTAAATCAGGGGCTTACTATATCATGTTGCATTTAGTAAAATCAAAATTTTTCAAATTACTTTTTTCTTACTGAAGGCATTGACATGGCTTAAACAAGGGTATAAAGCTAAGGACTAAATGTCAACCTTTTAAGACTGCGAGGAATGGTCTTTGAAAATAGAGCTTCTCCATTGCCTTATAGTGGTATGAATGTGGCTTTATTCCATCTGTGTGTGTGTGTGTGTATTTTCTTTCGTGTCTGTGCTGGATCTCAGCATGTAGCCTCACTTCCTACACTTCTGCTGTTTTAGGGATTATTGACTCATTTCCTCAAAAACACTAACACTGCTCCTTTCATTATTTGTTAATTTTTGGTTACAAATAACATCATTATTTGATTTACTCTTGGGGAGATTTCAAGTTATGGAATCATGGCATACAAGTTTCTGTCTGAATATTCCACTCGCCAGAATAATCCATATGCCTCCTTTTCTGAAAATTCCCACTAGGAATGTTGGAAACCTTACAAACTTTGATTGAGCTGCCCCAGGTCAAATTGAACATCTGGGGAACAACTTCTGCATCAGCTGTAGTCATGCATCCTTAAATACCCTGGTGGCCAAGTTCTAGGAAGAGGATTGGTTTGGGGTTACATTTTGTGCAAAATGTATGGATACATTTAAACATTTCATTATATGGTCCAATTAGACTGTGTCTTCATAGTCTCATAATAAAGTAAAATTTGGAAATTAACTGATTCATTTCATCCAATTCAACCACCAAAGGCATCTATCTGGTAAGGTAGAAGATGTTCTGGAAAAGAGAATAGAGAGAATGAAAATAATATTAATTAAATAATTATATGTTTACATGTGTAAAGATAGATATTGACAATATTTCATTTTCACAAAATAGAATATTACATGTTGTTTTGTACAATGAGACTTAGTGATCTCTACCATAATGATATATTTTTAATGAATTAATGCATAGTATAAATTCTGCTCTTACTAGCCAAGTTTTCTTTGATTACCTTGAGTATATAAATCTGACAAAAAATGAAATTCTAAAGTCTACACTTAGGAAATGTGATATAAATGAATATGCTCCCCTGAATACTGGTTTAATTTGCGATAGGGAAAAAGAATGGAAGGAAGGAAGGAAGGAAGGAAGGAAGGAAGGAAGGAAGGAAGGAAGGAAAGAAGGAAGGAAGGAAGGAAAGGGAAGGCAAGAGGCAGGGAGAGAAGAGAAGAGAAGAGAAGAGAAGAGAAGAGAAGAGAAGAGAAGAGAAGAGAAGAGAAGAGAAGAGAAGAGAAAGGAAAAGACCAAAAAAAGAAAAGAAAAGATAAGTGCAAGGAAAATGAAGTTGTCTATGGTGTCCTTGTGGTATCGTGTAAAGATAGCTGCAAAAATTACACATTTGCCATGTGTTTCCACTGTTTTATCTCTCCATTTCCTTGTATCCCTTTCCTAAATCTTATTGAACTTTCTTTTAAAGTAATGCTTAGGCTCCAAACTGTGTATATACTGCACTGGTAAAGCCACTGAAGTCATAAAATAAGGACGACTCTTGACATTGAGATATTTAAAATGATTACGTATTTAGTCTATAATCAGGGTTTCCTAACATATCTATGAAGTTAAGAGGTAATGATAAATGACCAATATAGATATTCAGAATCAATGAGCTTGTAATTAAATGTGACATACTTCTTCTTTCTATCCATTTAGATTTTCCTTTTTTTGAAGTAGCGTATATGTGGAAACACACTGAATTTATTCTAAATTAACAATGCAACTGTAAATCTGTCTGCTGCATAGGCATTGCCTATGTGTCAGGAAGGATTGATTTATGAAGAACCAAGTACAATGCAATCTTCAGAGCTCAAGGGAAGAGGGATATGATTATCATTTTTAGACATTTGAAAGGATTAAAGACTGATGATGGGTGAATCTCAGAAGGCTAGAGTTGGATGCTTTCACAGAAAACTTTGGATTCACATCTCAGAGTGTGCAAAAATTCGTATAAATCTATTGAGAATATGCTTATGACATTTTCTGTACTGTTCGCTTCCAGCCAGCCTGGAAGCCCCTGCCTTAAGGTCTTGGCACTGAGGCATTAATATAATTCCTCTCAGGGAGACGAAGGGGGGCTTGATAATTATAAGTGGAGGTGGCCTGCAGCAAAATTGTAGAATGGATGAAGTTTCCTTTGGCAATTTTCCACCAGCGTTCCTCAGCTATTCTAAAATCCACCAAGTTTTTAGCTTATAAAGGGGTTTGTGATTAATACACCTTCCAGCTTCATTTGCATTTTAATAGGAGACTCTTGGGAGATACCAGGTAACAGAAGACTCAAAGAAAGTTCAAATGGTATATACTATTAGGCAGAAGTGAGTGTTGGATTGTTTTTTTAAAGAGAGACTTTTCTGTCTCCTTTTTGTTGCTGTTGTTTCTTCAGTTGTTTTCTACACTTGTCTGGACTTCGGTTTCTCTTCAGTCACATCTCAGCCATACTGAATACTTCCATTTTCCCAAAAGAGTCCTGATTTCATGCCGTTAAATTTTTGTCATGTTCATCTCTCTTCTTGTACTGCTTTTCCTTGTGTTTCTCTGTCAAGGAGTTCCATAGAGATGGCACTTTTTCCTAAAGGTTACCCTGTACTGTCTGACTTACAGAAGGGTAAGGACGGTAAGTTCCCTAGACAGTTCTGTCCCCCATAGGAATTGTGAACCTGAAATCTGACAACCTGTTTTGGTCTCCTCATTTGTCCTGTATGCTTACTCAGGGTAGGAATTATGCTCTCTCTCTCTCTCTCTCTTTTTTTCTCATTGTCCTACATTGTACTTACCATAAAGTAGGTTAGTTACTATCTGGGTATTTGCTGGATAAATGGAAAAAAAATCTCTGCACACTCTGCCTCTACTTAATGAACAGGTTATTGATGTACTCTGGATAAGCACTCCTGATTTGAGACAAAAGGTATATTTTGGTGAAATATCTTCCCTATTGTTCCAAAAGAATATATGTTCTAAGAAATGAAGACAGAGAGACAGTGAATGATGCAGGATGAAAATATAAAGAAAAAGAAATGATGATTTCAGATAATTTTTAAAAATGTCTTATGAAAATCTTTAACTGGAAAATTATGCTTTCACCGAAATACATTGCTTTGGATAATTTTAAACCCCATTGGCTGAGACACTGAAAAGCAACTTTCAAAGAATAATTTTGTGGTGTGAGGTCCAGAGTCCAATGTCC
>RJWM01001239.1:102767-164013 GCA_004363535.1 Dasyprocta punctata
CTTCTCTTCTCTTCTCTTCTCTTCTCTTCTCTTCTCTTCTCTTCTCTTCTCTTCTCTTCTCTTCTCTTCTTTCTTCTCTTATTTTCTTATTTTAATTTCTTGCTTTTTGTTGCACTGTTGGGGATTGAACTCAGGACATTTGTACTGTGCTATGTCTCCAACTCTTTTTCATTTTCTTTTTGCTCAGGCTAAGCTCAAACTTGTGACCCCACCACCTCAGCATCCCAGAGTTCTGGGAATGTAAGTGTGTTGGACCACACTGAGAAATTTTTGCTTTCTTTCTCTTTCTTTCCATAAGGTTTATCAGACATTAGAATTTCCATAAAATTCTTGATCATAAAATTCTTACGGTAACACTTAAATCTTCCAATATTTCTTGAAGTTTTAACAACATATGAAAGATGAAAAGGCATTAAAATGGTATATATGAAACCCAAAAATGATTTTTTAAAAGACATTATGAGATGTGATCTTAAAAAGACTTTCTCTTGAAAGATCATAATGGTAAAGTCAATTCTAAAGAGTTCCTCTTTGGCACTTAACAAATTTGAGGTAATTTTTTAGTCAACCAAACAAAATATTAATGCCCATTTCTCATTGCTGTGGTGACAGTTAAAATTATTTAAAGTGCTTGGCAATTTAAAGCATATTTTAGGGTTCTACTTATGATTATTAAAGTATACTTTTATCCAATTCCATAAATTTTATAATATTTAATAGAGACCCCTCCAATTTATTCAAACTAGATACACTTGGAGGGGTTTAAGGAGAAAAATAAATCACTTGTCACAGAAATGCATAAAATATCTACCATGTTCTAGTATTGTCAGGAATTTGAGCTTAGATTTCAGGAACATGGAAGTTTATGAGAGACAAATATTTGTCTTGTATTACAAAGAAAGTAATAATCAACATCTCAGCTCAATAATACTGTCAACAGCTAGGACACTGAACTTAAAACTTTCATGATTTTCACAGTATTTGAAGTAGAAATAAGAGCATTCAGTTCACAGACTGTTGCAAAAACAAGAGATGAATTATCTGACATTAGGAGTAACATACGAAGAAGAAGGAGGAAAGCAAAAGAGAATAAAATTTCTGTAATTCTATGACAGGCAAAAGAAAAGTGATGCTGAAAGCCATACTTGCCCTCGAGGTGAAAACAATTGCTCTGTAGGACAACTGCCACTATAAACAAATCCAATATTTTAGTGGAACATTTAAAATCATTCTCAATTATTGAAATATCAATCAGTCTCCATACATCACCCCAAAAAATAGAGATACGAGAAGTTTGAGGAATACAATTAATACCTACAGAAAATGAGTACAGAAATTTCTACCCACAATTTTCTCTTGAATGTACATTAAATGTCATAAAAGTTAAAATGCAATAAAATTATTTCAATAAATGTAAAAAGGTATTTTTCTTCAAAATAAAATGAAGAGACTATCAAAACTATAACTAAAATTGAATATCTTTAAATTTTAAAAAGTATGAAATAATTTTGGAGTTAAAATCACATCATAATTTTAAAAAGTAAGAGGCTAAAATAAAAAAGTAGAATATTAAGTAATTTTGAGATGCAGTGTGCAGTTTTACTTTGTGGAACACTGAGCCTTAATTTCTTGTATTAGAACTACAGTAAAGTCGAAAACATATCAATGAAGTATTTAATTTAAGAACCACATTCAAGGGAGTAACCAGGAAAATAGGATGCAGGAGATAATTAAAATACATGGTAAAGTCAATAACATAAAATAAAAAGAGTACACCGATTTAAAAAAGTAAAAAATTGATTATTATGCAACCACCAATGCATAAAAATCCATGATTATATTAATGAAGCAAAACAGACAATGGCAAAGAAAAATTGTAGAATTACATATGGAGTAAATATTTACATGATAATAAAATAATAACAATTATATGCCTCAAGGCAGCAAATAGACATATTTGTATAAAAAAATATAATTCACCCTAGTAGAACCAAGAAGAAATAGAAACTCTATCTAGTCTTATACTGATTAAATAAATTCAACTATCAATTATATTGTTTAGAAAACAAAACATGACTCCCAAACATTATTGTAAAAGAAATCAAATAAACACAGAAGAAGAATATGCTCTTTTAGTATGTGGAGAATATTTTCAGAAAATTCAATGTTGTTGTATTACTATAATTTATAAACAACTTAGAATAGAATAGACTCTTAATCAGGTAAAGTCTATTTGTTTTTCTTGCAATACATTCATTTTGCATTGAGAACATTTTAGAAACAGGTCCTTTAATGTTAAGTGGCCAGCTGCTCTCAGTTCAGCTGGCTTTTGCTGCTTTTGTTGCTTCATATTCTGTCCCTTCATTTGACTTTTTCATTTCCATCACTTTGTAATCTGATAGAAAACACACCTTTTAGATAAAATGATATATTCACAATGTTATTAAAGTCTCTGAATTAAGATTGGCATATTCATTGTAAAGTTAGGGGAAGTTACCAGTTGTATTATTTTTTCAGATTTATCCATCTTCAGATTTATCTTATCAACTTAAAATCTAGCATTCAATCTTATACATTATTTTTCATTCATAGATAACACAAAGATTCCTTAAACCTAACTCATAATCTGCTAAATATACTGTTAGGCTCTCTTAAATTTTATGTATACTCAAGTTTTTTCACAGTACTGAAATCTATTAAAACATAAAAAAGGAATATGCTTATTTTCCTTGTGCCATTGTTTTTGTTAGACGTTAACGTTTATTAATCTGATACTTTCTCTTCATGTACTTTCTGCTTATTTTACACTCACAATGGTAGTGTAGTATATTTGTATTGATTCAATATTAAAAAAAAAAACCTGAACTTACATTGTGTAGATTTTTCCTTCCCTGAATAATTCTAGGACTGTGTGAGCTTCTAGCAACACTCTGTGGTTTGGAAGATAGGAAGTACCTGAAGTTTGATGTTTGGAATGTCAGTGCAGGGGACAGGAGCTGGTACGCTCATATTGTTATGTGGATAGAACAGTTCCTGGGACGGTAATTCCTTTGATTTTCACTGGCTCTAGCTTTTTCTGGACCATTTTTGTTTGGTATGAAGGAACTAGACTTCTGCAAGCTTCTCTATCTCATTTTTCTAAGTTTAAGGTTTAGGAATGCTGAGAGATTGAAACATGGATTCCAATCTATCTTTTGGAGTCCATTCAATCGTTTTGATTTCCAATTCCTCTTGGCCTTCTATACTTTTGGCCTTCAATACTTACTGGCTGACCACCATGATTATTTTGGGATTAAATACAAATAGCATGGCCTTGAGTACTCAAAATTGTATACAGACTATAGATGTATGTATCACCCTTCATAGTTCTTTTTTTTATCAAATCTTGAGATGAAAGTAGGAAATATTGTGAATGTTGCTATAAATTCATAGTGAAAAGAAAACGCCACCTTTCAATTTCAGTCAGTATCCTGGCCTTACTGCTTGTTTGATGCTATATAGAAAAATATAACTACTATGCTCGTTATTGTATGTTCTGGGTGGTCCTAAATAAACACCCACTTACCTGTTGTTTTCTTAGTGATTCTACTACAATGGATGGATTATATATACCCAAATAAACATGAGTTTACTGAGACAGGAAATGGGGACAATGCCTGTCTTTGCTGATATGACTATTATAAAAGCAATCATTTATTTGTAAGGAAACTATGTAATACTAATACAAACATTTGTACCTTTTATTTCCTGTGAATTTAATAGAGTTCCCTGGCTCTTTCATCACTAGGATGTCTCTAATACTATCAAATATTTCCCAAGTCTGATATTTGTTGAACTTAGGTAAAAAGTGGACTGACTATCCATTTTTATTGATGATTTAATTGAATTGACTAGGAAGGGGAAGAGGGTGATGGAGATAAGTGGGGAAGCCTAAATGAATCTCAGAAAAATGCACCATACAACCTTGACAAACATAGCAAAGTTAGATGTACTTGAGGTATGAACCTGTATCCTTTTCCTTTATTCATGTGGTCTTATTATGCTAGATCTCAAGTAACTGTGATTGCAACTAAAAGTCCTGGACAGGAGAAGAAATCCTAAATTCTGTTAGGTGAGTGTGTTGAGTTGCCACATCCTTTGAATGACTTGTTTACTAATTTTCCTCTCCCAACTGTTTTTACCTTAGCTTTGAATGTGAAAACTATCCTGTTTATAATTTAATTTGGTCACTTAATTTATTTTATGTTGAAGGTTCTTAAAATAACAGCTCTAAATTGCAGCTATATCTGGACTGTAATAATCTTCTTATGTAGTTACAGTGGCAATACAGAATAATTAGGTTAAGAATTAAGTCTTGCATCTACTCTTTGATTTGGGAATTACGCATCATTGGCAAAGTTTCTCTTGCAAATTTTAAGTCACTAACTATACTCTTATTTATGTTACATGTATAAGAGTGATTTCCTAAATTTACTTTTCAGGAATAACACTGTAAATGAACTTCCTAAATATACACTGTATTATTGTGGTTCAGATGAAAATAACAAATTTGGGAAAATTAAAGACAGAATATTTTGATGTCATTTCATTCCATTTAATTTATTCTCTCATTTGACAAGTATTTACTGTGTACTTACAAGGTGACTAGCATTATGCTCAGAACTCATGATAAAGATGCCAAACTTTTTCTTAAAAATTTCAAATTCAGTGAGAAGAAACAAGCAAATAAAATATCGTAATAGTATGTAACACATTGTGTTGTGATAAACATGTACTTATGATGCTACTGAAGTACAGAGGAAGCTAGGTCAAACAGTGCATGACTGAGAGATTCC
This sequence comes from Dasyprocta punctata, assembly GCA_004363535.1. NCBI lineage: Eukaryota > Metazoa > Chordata > Mammalia > Rodentia > Dasyproctidae > Dasyprocta > Dasyprocta punctata. Next base: position 107,603 of record RJWM01001239.1, read on the forward strand.
CAAGAGAAGGTGACTCTTGAAAAGAAGTAAAAGGTAAATAGAATTTGTAGACCAGAGAAATTATGCACAAAGACATGTAACAGTAATGTCAGGACATTTCTTCAGTCTATGTTTCTCCTTAACTCGTTTTGTGTCTGTTAAGAAAGAGGAGCCATAAGAGTCTTACACTGAGCAGAAGGTGATATTTGGGATTGGAGATTACAATAGTGGAATATCAAGGGCTAATAAGAAGGAAAGGTGGAGACCAGTAAGTAAGAAATAATTATCTCTGAAACCGGTTTTGGGGTAGGTCAAAATTCACAAGGTGGTAAATTTCAGTTTTCAGTATATATGCTTAGAGACCTTGCTATTTTTGATGTAATGTAAAATATGACCTAGACAGTGGTGAGCAGGAAAACACCATGGACTCTGACGTTTATCTCAACTTTATAGTCTTAATCTATAGCTTCAGTTTCTTAATTATTGAAAAGAAAATGCCAATTGCTAATAACTGTAGAATTCCTGTCATGATCACGTGAATGAATAGAAATAAAAGATCTTGCTTTTATATCAATATATTATAAGAGTATTATTAAAAGTGTTAGAATAAATGGACTTCTAATTTAACCTGCAAGATCAGTCACTTTCCAGATCAAGCACTTCAATCAAAATTGACTCCCTTTGCTTGAGGGCAAGAGAAAAATCTTCTTTAACTAACAATTAATGACTCTTATAGGCCCAGCTTTCTAACTTTGAGGGGTATGTTGGAATACTGTATTAAAACTACAAAAAAGACATCAATTAAGAGGAAAGTACAACAATATAGAATTCTATCATCATCAATATAATTCTATCATCAGATTTACATTTTTAACAATTTCAGTGATTATTCTTTAGAATATTATTTTGGTATTTATTATATATCACCTTGTATTTTTCTCTACTTCTATGCTTTTAATTTCCACAGGTCTTAATCCCCTTGAGAATCAAATTGTTTTCAAAATTGTTTTCCACTGAGTCCTCATTATGGATTCTTACACATAATAAGTGACAAATGAAATACTGTAGCTACTGTTTAACATAATTATAGGCCCATGGAAATTAGAAATGACTAGCAAAAATTATTATTCGAGGAAGTGCAAATTATGGAGTGTGCCCTTCCTTAGATGAAGTGTATTTTCCCTGAGTCTGAACTATGTAAAACTTCCTGCCATTCTGTTGATAGATTTATGAAAACATGCTGAACGCAGATGATCAGTGGTATCTGTTAACTGGCATTGACACTTTGATGTGCAGGGCAGCTGTCAAGCAGTTTCACTTCCTTCAACTCTTCTTTTCAAATTTAATTAACCCTGTGAGAACTCCAGGATTCATTTATTTTCCATGGGGAACTTAGAAGCCAGGTGTCCAGAGAACAAGACAGAGAAACTCACCATCTACACTCCCTCTTCCCCCAGTTCGTCTTCCCCATACACATCACTGGCAAGGATTTTCCTTGGGTTGGAATGAGGAGAGTGTTTTGAGCTCACATGAAATTGAGATAGATAAACCTAAACAAACATAGAATTTGTTATGGTTTGTACCTAGATATCCCCCTCTATTGTGGGGTGGGGTCTTTGCAAGGCAACTGAACCTAGAGTTTGTAATTTGCTCATTGTCTAGTTCTGGGATTGGCGGTGTGAGTCATACACCCACCCAGGGGCAGATGGCCAGCAAACAATATGAGGAAGGGAAGGAAGTGTGCTTTTTTCCTTTTCTTTTGTTCTTGTTGCTTGCTGCCACCATGAACTGTTGCTCCTTAGCCACGCCACCCTGTCTTGGAGCCAGCTAAGCATGGAATGAAATCTCTATAAACTGTAAGCTAAATAAACCTTTCCTTCCTTCATTTTGAAAGTCAAGAATTTTGTCTCAGCGATGAGAGAAAAGTAACCAAGACAGAATTCTTCAGTGATAGCAACTGCATCATCACCTTGCACAGCGCCTCTGTAGCCCTAGGTACAACGTCTGTTTTGTTCATTTTTGCAGAAGCAGAAAAATAATCTAACTAATAGTTGGGGATGGTAGTGCACACATGTAACACTAACAATGTTGGGATACTCAGGTTAGGAGTTCTCAAGTTTGAGTCCACCCTCAGTCAATTTAGCAATCAAGGGATCCCTCGTCTCAAAAAATAAAGGTAGGAGCTGCTTTGGATTTACCTCATCACCTCATTGAATGTACTTTTCAATCCCCAATATCACACCCACAAAAATTAAATTTCACAATGGATTTGGAAAAAAAGACTACTTTATGAATGCAAAATATTATGCATACAGTTAAAAACTTAACCAAGTATTAGCAAATGTTAATGTTACATATGTACATATACAGAACAAATATATATGCCATAACATATTTATTCAGTTTGCATTATTTTATTAATAAGTTTCAAAATACTAAGATTAGTGAGTGCTTATAATCATAAGAACATAAAACAGTACTGTATTCTATAACTGATCAAGCAAAGTTGCCTATTGGAAGATATCTTAGTTACTTTTCGTTCGTTGCCAAGACAAAATACCTGACACCCAAAACTAGGGAAGGGAAGGTTTATTCTTACAGTTTCTTGGGAGTTTCGGTCTGTAAAGTTGGCTCCAAGGCGGCATGGGGTGACGGGAATACCATTCATGACGGCTGCAAGCTGCAAGGCGCGTTGGCGAGAGAGAGAAGGCGGAAGGGGAAGACCCACCTTCCCTTACACTGTATGTCAGCTCCACCCCTGGGCAGGCACAGCGCTCACATTGTCAATCAACAAACCAATAACAAACCAATAGTTCAGCCCCATCAAAATTATATGAGGACTTGGGGGTACACTGCATTATCACCCAATACAGAAGATAAATAAGGCAAATAATTTTTCTTCAAGTTTTTGAACATGTTAAGTTTTCATTATTGCTTTCTGCTGTATGTTTAATAAACTACAGACTTCTAAACAATGTCTTTTGATTCCACTTAAATGAACAACTTTAACATTCTTTTAAAGAAATATCCACTTCTTTTTCATTTTGTAGTTCTAAGTTTTGGAAGAGAGATTGTGATGCCACAACCCATCAGCCTGGAAGTTAAATTCTTTATTTGTGGTCCATCGTCCATCTTGAGTATTGTGTGTGGTAACCTGCACTGAGGTGTTTGTAAGGGAAGCCCATAGCAAGTAGTCATGGACATCAAGAATTTCCTAAAATATGGGAAGAATTTTGTTCCCTCACAGATGACTCAACAAGTGGTATGCCCAGAAAATGTTATTTAAATGGCTTCATGGAACACTGAATGAAGTTTGCCAATAAAAGGGACTAGAAAATAACTGATTTAGTAATTCAAAGAAGGAAAGTCTATAAGAAGTAGGTCATCATCAGAATGAGTTGTAGATCATCAAAAAACAAGACACCAAGTTGAACTGATGTTGCCTTGGGTAAAGGACAGATGCTGATTTCTGGTTCTGTCTGTCTCTAATTTTAAAGTTTAGAGCAGTTTCTGAAATTTCTCTGTCTCCATTTCTACATCTATCCAAGAGAAACAATATTGACCATCCTAAAACTTAAGGTGGTTGTACATGTTTTAGTATGGAAGAAAATGCAGGCCACTGCCACAAGGAGAACCTTGCATTAATGTGCATGTACAGATGAATAGAAGTGAAAGATGGAAATTCAACCCTGAACATGCAACTAGAAGCACATCAAGTTTTTCAGGATCCAAACAGTGAATCAAATTGCGAAATGTAATTCATTACCAAGTCATTTGGGGACAGAAATGAGAATATCATCTGGGTTATATCTACTTTAAAAAATGATCTCTGTGTTGCAATGTGAACATAGCTACAGTGCTATGGAGTGCTATGTGACATATCTAGGGTAGTGCCCACTTTTTATTATTGAAGACATGATTTTAGGAAGTACCTGGATGTACAAATGGCACACTTAGTCATATATTTTTGTGACCTTCTTAGGAAAAAAGAAGACTAGATTCTTATGGTTAAATTTCTTAGTACTTCATAGAAAAATATAAACAAAGAAGGAAGCCAGTGTGGGAGGGAGGGAGAGAGAAGGAGACAAGAAAGAAAAGAAAGGAAAGGAAAGGAAAGGAAAGGAAAGGAAAGGAAAGGAAAGGAAAGGAAGAGGGGAATTCAGGGGAGAGGAGGGAAAGGCAGGGAAGAAGAGGAGAGGAAAAGAGAGGAGAGGAGGAAAGAAGGAAGGAAAGAAGGAAGGAAGGAAGGAAGACTAAGACACAATCACAAATAATACTGCTTATCAAAGAAAATTATTTCACTTGAGATTGTAGAAGGATTCATGGAAGAGATCAAATTTTAGTTAGACTTGAAGAATATAATTTGGATACATGGTATGGGGTGAAGGAAAGCTTTTTTGTTATACACAATTCACAGTAGTAACATAGATGTTTTGTCTGTTTCTCTAAAAGAAAACTTGAAAAAAAAATCATGGGAATAGAATCTTATTAAATAACAACTTGCATGACAGTATGTAGTCCACTTAGACAAACTAAAAGTTTCCTAGATGAAATAAAGGGGTAAACTTTGAGAGGGGCAGTTGAGATCAAACTGTAGAATGTTGTGAATGATAGCTTAAAACATTAGAATTCTCTTTTGATGAATAATTACCATTTCCCTCATCTATTCAGATTTTTTTCTGACTATAGGTCTCTAAACTCTTTTTCTTTGAGTACTTACTTAGAGAACTTGCTATTATCAATGCTTTCTCTGATGCTTTATGGTGTAAATCTTCTACAATCCAGAATTGTCATTCTCAGGGAATTGGGAGTGTTCTTTCAAAATGTAACCTTGAAAGGAGAGAGTGCCAGATCCCTCAGACTTTGAATGGGGGGGGGGGGCGGGGACAGGAAACCTGTTGCTTCAACAAGTAGGAAGCAACAGTGAACAGAGGTAGCCTAATCCTTTCCACCAATGCTTCCAGCGACTTGGGTTTTAATACTTCCTCATTAGATTACTCGGCATTTAAAAACTCTCTTGCATTTAGTTTCAGTGAATTTGAGTTCAATCACTCTCTTTAATGTAATCAGTTTTATATAAACACTGTTATGTACCTTACAAATTCTATTTAATTCCAAATGGTCTCACTTTTTAAATACACTGTGGAGTAATGAAGAAAATGTTGATAGTGATCAGAAGATTATTTGGAATAAGACTCATCAATTATGTATCCTCCCCCAAAAAAGGAAAGTTTGATATATTTTCATTTCAGTATGTCAAAGGAAATTTAAGCTTTAAGGTTTCTCTTTACTAATCTATTTCCAAGCAACTATCAACCATAACCAGCATGGACTAAAGTCTCAAAGTCACTGCTTTTGTTTTAGTTTACAGTGTCAGGGTCAGCTTTTGGTAAATTGGTGAGTAGTAGAAAGGTTATCTTTGTTGCCTGACTTCCCTTTACTGCATACTGATTCTCAAATTACCCCACCAAGGTATCCTCATCTTTCGTGTGCAACCCCTTCCCATGCCCAGCTGTGCAGTTTTCTTTGAGGTACTCTTTTCTGTCTTCTGAGTCAATAATTCTTTTATATATCCTGTTTTCCTTGATTCACTCTAGCTCTGTGTCAATGTTATAAACCTTCCTAAAATTTAAATGACTATAAATGGCTTAATGTTCCATTACTTCTAGGCAAAGTATTTGCATTTTTACAGAGACATATTAGAAATAAAACCCAAAGGAATGATTTTCTAATAACAGCATGGTAGTTTAGGGGATATGAATACATTTGTGCAGTGAGATTACCTGTCACACCTCAATCATGCCAACAGACAAGTGCCTGCTCAGTCCTTGCTTGAAGTTAATCCTTCGGGGTAGTTAAATCTGGATCAAAAACTGAATCACGGGGTTGAATTTCTCTTGGTTGTATGTCTCTGTGGTGCCCTTCTGGAGTAGGCATACCTGCTTTGTCCGTAGGTAGTAGAATATGAGGAAGAAAAAAGTGTAGAGTTTCACTGTACTAACTATCAAAATACCTATCTTTTACATCTATAATTTGGAAAGAAAATAGATTTAATATAGAGAAACCTTGAAATTTGTTAGGGTAAAGAGTTGTGTTTAACCTGTATAGCGAGGGAGACAAACTGATCCCTCAGATCAGACTGGCATGCATCAAAAGATGCCCTGATTGAATACCCTGCATCTCCACAGTGGACTTCCCACTGGACCCGGATGCAAGGAGGATGATATACTAAACCAATAAATGATCAAGTTTACAAAAACATGACCTAGAAATGTACACTATACCTTATGGGAACCCTTGATAAAATAAAAGCTATTATCAAAAGGATTCATCTCAATCTATGAGGCTAAAGAGGTTTGCAATTTTGTCAGATGCTGGGGAGGGATTTCAAGGAAAGGTTCTAGTTCAGGTAGCCTCTGAAAATTCAGAAGTGGTGGAGCATTTTTAGAGGAGGCTGTTACATTAGTCTCTCCAAAAGTGTGTTTACTTGTAGAAATTATAAGGATTAAGATTTAAAGTCTGTGAGAAATATGAGTTAGTATTGCATGTCCTTGGCTTGCGCTGGGGGCAAGTTCACCTTCAAGAGGCAGATTTGCATTGAAACTTTAAGAGAGAAAGGGGTCAGAATCAGAGGTGGAGGATTATTGATTACACAGTAGTAAAATGTCACTCACATTTTCATGTGTCCTAGCCTTTGTTGGGTCAAGGTGAGTCTGAAGAAGAGACTAATAAAGAGGAAATCACATGAAAATCTATAGCATAGGCATTTATATGTGAAAAATGAAGACGTGTCAGTTCTGCTCTGTAGCATCAGGCAATCTTAGTGGGAAAAGGGCATTTCAATAACCCTTGCAAAATCTGCTGGGTGAGAAAGTAAGATATGGAGGCAATTTTCAGTTGCAAATAAGACATATTGAACAAGAGCCAGGTTCTATGGTTAGAAAAATCTTCATCTGTTAGCCGGAAAATCTTGTCAGTCATGATGGGGATATCAAGGGCACATGGCCTCATCAATGGAAAAAGAGTTTTGCCATAACAATGGTTTTGCAAATTCATTATAGGTATCTTTTGGGTTTGCTTCTTTCAATAAGAGGAATGGTAATTAAAGAGCCTACTGTACCACACATATAGTTGTTCAGTGAAAAGAAATGAGTGGGTCTGTTAGAGGAGAGCATGATGTAACTTCTATATTCCTACAACTCAGAAACTATTACTCTCCCTGTGTTGGGCTGGCCTGAAATGACTGTTTATGCAGTACAATTGTGAGCATAGAGTATAGGCTATTTGGAAAACAGAAAAAAGAGTTCAGAAGTGTAATAGTTATCTTTGAATTGTTATATGAGAGGCTTGATGGAGAAGGTAGATTTATCTTCCCATTGAAGAGGACAAAATTAATCCAGTGCACATTTGCACATGTATAAATCTGGCTAAGCTATCTTCCATCCTTTAAAGTGGTGGTAGGTTAAAATACAAAAATAACTATAAATATATTTTGAAGTAAAAGGTGCTCCATAACAAGAACATAAATAACTGAATATCATTTTAATCTAATGTAGTCTTAAGCATTTCTGCTTTCATTCAATCATAACCACTGAGAAATATATAATATAATCCAAAAGAGACCAAAACAAACTGTCTTAGCTATTTAAAAAAATTAACGACCAGAGACTCTAATTTAAAAATTATATAAAGTATGTTTTTCTTACTGCTTATCTTCTTTCTTCTCTTTTCTTCTCATATTTTGTTTTCTTGCTTTCTGGTATCAAAATAGAAATTTCACTCATTTGGAGAGTAAAATGAGAGTTGTAATATGGCAATATTCATATCTTCATAATCATGATGAGCATGAAATAAGGCAACGTGAGTTAGCAGGATGAAAGAGTAACTGAGTATATCAATGATTTTTAATATGTATTGAAAGATCCCAAATATATGGGCAACCAATCACATTTTCCTGCAATCTTTTGGTGTACATAACTCCACATTTCAGGGATATGTAATTTTTTAAATGAGTAATTAAATGCAGATATTTATAATTAATTAGAAAAATTATCACTGACACTTATTCATTACTTAACCTCTATATTTTACCAATTCTCGTGTACATGTTTTCCATCATTTCCTGCCCAAAATACTACCTCAATGTAAAGAAAAGATTCATTATTCAATACTTTCAAAAATCAATTTTACAATAATCTGGCAACTTATTAACTGTCAATCTGTAACATACTTTTATTGAGCAACCTAATATTGGTCATGGTCCATGATAAACAGTAGCCTAACTTTCCGCTGCCTTGTACAGAGGTTAATACTTGAGCAGCACAAGTGAGAGGGAATGTGCAAGACTCATATTTAGGTGCTATCTTAACTTGAAAGTTTTAAAGATTACAATCGAGACATAGCATTTGGGAGCCTAGGGAGTTAACTGATTATACATTTGAAACAAGGAAGTAATGACCACATGGGCAAAATAATTTCTTCTATTAATATTGAGGGATTAAAAATACAACCATCAGCTAAAATTTATTACCTAGAAAATTATGCCAACAGAATTGAAATGTTATTCTTTTGTGGAATCATATGAAATATTTGTACACGCAGTTACCATCAAAAGAAGAGATACTCCCTTATATTCTATTTTGTCCCAGAAGATAATCATTTCCTAAAAAATAAAAACAGTTTTAATTATCCTCTATAGTGCTAAAACCATTGATCTATGTCACTAAGACATGGAAAAATTTTTCTCCTGGAATCCCCTGACGTCCATACTACCACATTTAAATTGTAAGTTGTTTCTTTACTCTTGGGTATAGCTGTCAACTTTAAGGTAGGATAGGCTTTTAGCATCATAGGCAGAAATGTGAGTGATAATAATAAGAAAAAGATTTCCCTGCATTCTTGCAGTTTTTCAATAACTAAGCAAGAAGTAGGTTATCCCTTGTTACTACTGGATGTCCTTTTAGAAAATGTGATCATTCATATCAATTTCAGTTATACCTATCTCGAAGCAACCATTAATGAAGGTACTACACAACTCTTAATAAACTTTTCCTCGAAAAGCTCATTTTGGCTAATGATGTACTTCGTATATTCTTCAACTTCAGCCCCACTGCTTTAAAATTTAGTTCTGAATGCAATCATGTCAAAAGAGGGAAAACACATAATCAACTATCCATGACCCTCAGGATTTGAAAATGTCACAATTGCTGAGTTGCTGGTTTTAACTGCCCTTCACTTGTTCAGTGTCTCTCCCACACCACCCTCTTCCCCCAAAATGCGTAGGTACTTGGTGTTACTTAGCTTGTGATTTTTTTTCTCTCCTCAATTTCTAAGCCTAATGAGGCTGAGCTGAGTTAATAATGGATGTAATAAGTAATGACTCATTGTTTGGGGGCCTGCACGTCTGTGGGCACTATAGAACTGGAGCCAGGACTCTGATGCTATTTGTTCTGCTATGTCACTTGCCACCAAGCAATGCCACTCATCAATAAAAGGCAAGATGACGGATGAGTTCATTTAATGGAATTCCTCTGAGTGAGCTGCAGCCCAGCTCTTCAATAGGTCTGCTCCTATGCTCTCTCTCTCCCTTTCTCCCACTCACAGTTCTTTTTTCCTGACTTAGAAATCCAGGACAATTGGAAAGCATACTTGGCCAAGAGGGTTTACATTCATGCCAGCAGCTCCTTCTGCTCTTAACAACTGCTATCCTAAATCAAATCATCAGCTCTATGCCTGGAGATTAAATATCTGCTACCTGATAGCAGTGGCACCCCGTGGCATTTGGCCACATGCACTCTTGCTTGGGCTCACTTCTTTATGTGTTTAGAGTGTGAATTGTATTGGAGAACAAGACTCAAGTCCTGGGGAATCAGATTTTGCATGCTCTGTTTTGCTTTTGTGCACCCTAGATTCTCAAAACCGAATCCTCTCATGGAAAGTTTTTGTTGTACACTTTCATTTCATCATGGCAAGACTCAGTATGGCTTCTTTAGCTGAAGTATGATGCTTCCATTTCATGATCTAGATTTCTCCTACAGTAAAATCAATATTGGTGACATTTTATCAAGAACAGGGAGACTTTTTCAACTGTAAGAATGAAGGTAATATTTGGAAAGTTAAATATCTTCACAGTACAAGTGTAAAAATGGATGAAACAACCAACCAAAGAAATCACAAAAATTGATGTCAGCAGACTATTTTTTAAAAGCCAAAAATATTTATGAAGAGTATATCTGAACTTGAGTTGGGATGGTAGCATGTAGCTGCAAGATTTTCCATTATGTAGAAGTGACAAAAGAATGAAGTAAAGCTACAAAGTAGAGATAGAATTATAATGTGTCCACTATCCAGATTTACCATTGATAAATTAAAAAAGGATATGGTTAGCTAGTGAGGAAATGTTTCATCTTAAATTTCTTTTATTTCTCAAATTGAAGTGTTCTATTTATAAGCTAGTTACTGCATCAGACAAATAGCTCATAAAAGTTGTTCAGAAGTAATATTTCTCTTGCCAAATATATACAGACCCCTGATCAATTTTTCATATGCACATATATACTATACATATAAATATCTATGAGTACACATGTATTTACTTTTAAATCCATACTGTTGATATTTATGGGCACCAGATATTTCTTTAGATTACCCAGATATTGAGGAATTCTGTACGTGAGTTGGACAGTGAACCTTTCTATAGTTCTAACATATGCTATCCATATCTAACATTCTTGACTTTCTTTGGCACATAAAGCATTGATTCTTTTGTTGCTAACATTATATTTCATATTCAGGCCCTTGCAGAGTAGAATCTATTCACAATTAAAGTCAGTGTCAAATAGAAAAAGTGATGAGAAAGAAGGAAATACAGTATAAGAAACTGAATGAGGAACAAAAGTGTATTTTAAAAACCGACAAAGTAAGGACAGTCAAGAAATAGATTAACAGAGCATTACATTTTATTGTTGAGCACAAATGTTCCATTCCTTTTTCTGAGCTCCTAATCAGCATTTTTCATTATTTTCTTTCCACTGTATCTGGCTCCTATGCATCAGTGCCCATAGCAACACCTCCAGTAGCACTGAAAATGTCTTCCTATACCAGGATTTCCCATACAGGAAGACTTGTCAGCGCTGACCTTCCTACAGTTAGAATTCCATGCGCCTTGGTGCTCTAAGTTAGAAGAAGTCTCCCTTCAAATTCAAAGGATTTTAAGAAACATTTTTCCATTCCTATGTAGGCAGAGAAGTTTTCCTTCTAACATAGTGATAGAATTCACATCAAAGAGTCATGCTTTTTGGATGGAGGGTAGTTGCCATCTGATCAAACTTGCATTCTTTGGAAGGAACTGCTTTCAGAGCCTTAGGACATGTGGCTTCTCAGGATGACTTGATGTGATTAGCACCAACAAACCTTTTCCATTTGGTTCACAGACATTACAATTCCCAGGGTTTTACACTGATCACGAATCTACATGGTAAGAACATTGACAGCAACATCAGCACACTCCCGAAAGACAGCTGCAATTATTTTTACCTCAAAGGAATTAAACACAAAGATAGTACTTCAATGTCCTTATAGGAAAGCTGGAATAATAATAGGTGTATCAAACATTCAGGTTAGTACTGTGGCTAAACATAATCACATCATCATAGCACCAAACAGAATCTCTGTAGACTAAACACTCATTAATATCTGTTAAATTAAATAGTTTTTTTTTTTGTTTTTTTTGTTTGTTTGTTTGTTTTTTTTTTTTTTTGCGGCACTGGGGATTGAACTCACAACCTTGCACCTTGTCAGACAGGCACTTAAGTCACCGAGCCAAACTCCCAGTCCTAATATCTGCTAAATTAAAATGGATCAAATAAAATCTGGTCTTTGTCCTCTGTGCTTACTTTCTCATCTTCTGAACAAATTATTCTCTAAATCTGTTTTTCCCTTGGTTGTAGAAATTTGGCAGGTGGTATTTTAATTTAATCTGTTTTTAAATATTCTGACTCCAACACAAATTAAAGCCATATTGTACTGTGGTAGGCTGAGACCTACAGATAAGAATAAAATTTGATTTTGCAAACATTTGTTAGTTACCTACTATGTGTTAGCATTCTACATAGCACAAACATAAAATAACATCAAAATATCATCAATCAATAGAATGCATTTTATTTGTAGAAAATTTGTAGAATCTTAGCTACCAAAAAAATATGGTTAGATTGATAGAGAGATAGATTTTGTTTAAAAAAATCAGAGTTACAATGATTCTGAAACTGCATTAGGTCTAACTCAAGGCCAATCCCATAAAATCACCTTTAATAATAGCCTTCACAAAGAGTATTTTGCCTGCTCGAACACATTTAGATGAAGAACTTGACTAGCTTACAGGAAGTGCCATCTCGTAACATTTCCGCTCCCCTGAGTATACTGGCTTTACTATCCACACACTCCACTAACCTCTGCTTCACAAAGGAAGTGAAAGGGGATTTTCCTCTTTACTCTCTAGAAGGAAATGATGAGCTAGACCACAATTAGAGCAGGAGATAAATTAAAGTTTTAGAAATGTATTTCAAAGAAGAGATAAATGTTATCAGCACTTGTCCAAGAAGGAAAAGATAATCATGTTAGTGGTACCATAACAGAGTTTAGAACACAAGTTAAGGTCTGTTGACCTTCTTCCATTACTAAAAACAACCATGCACCATTTATCAGGAAATTTGCTGGAGTTCACAGAGTAAAAATAAACAGAAAAGGGCTGGGGATAAGGCACTCAGAGAATACTTGCACTGCAAAAACACTGAACAAAGTGAAACAAAACAAAGCAAAATAAAAAAAAAAGACAACACAAAATGGCACAAGGCAGGAATAAACACAGCAGTGAGAGATGAAAGACCTCACACAAGTGATGGTGGGCTGCTGTATATCAGAGTTCTATTACATTGACACATCAATGATGCATTGTTCTTCAATTTAGGAATTTATTTGTATATGAACATAGGAAAATATTTCCAACGCTCTTGGAATCCAGAAGACCAACACTGGATTAGCATTTCTGTAGGTAGAAGTCAAGTGTGACTGAAGACCTATACTTCTTGGCATAGAGTTTACACTTACATTCCCCATAACTTCCCAGATCACACACTTTCACCCGCACTCCCTGGCCCAGAAGGCACCAGAGTGCTGCCTGTCTGGGGAAATGGGAACCAGATACCATGGAAAGGAAAGTAGCAGAGAGGGATTTAAAGAGACCTATTTTTCTCAGTCAGTGAATGGAGTGTGAATGGCCGCACACGCTCTTCTGCGAGTGGCAAACAAAGAGCAACTCCAGAGAAATAAAGAAAAAACAAAGCGAGAAGAAGTCATTAGAAGAAGGCAGACAAAAACTACATACGGTCCTAGCAACTCCAAAGTAAACCACAGTTTGTTGCAATTATTTCGAATCTCACAGTGTTTTTGACCAAATAGTAGTAAGCCCCTGTCACAATGGGCTGTATTGCTGGATGTTATAAGAATTTCTTTCCACAGTCCTTTTCTGTTTACTTGTTCACTGAATGTCATATACACTGCATCACCAGAATAAAATTGAGGGTATAGTGTTGTTCTGAATTCTGTGCTAGCCTTGCATGAATATTGCTGAATAAAACAGACTTGGTAATCATCCATCAGCTATGATGGCTCAGCTTGGCCTTCTCTGGTGGATTCGATGGCCATAGGGGTTTACCTGGCACACTTGATATTATCAGGAACAAATGGAAACTGCACTCACAAAGAGTACTGGAGTGGTGGATACCTTGTTAAGAGCACATGTGGAGCCACTGAAACAAGGGTGATAACAGCTTGAGGAAATGTGAGCTCACCCATTTATGACACATCAGGGCAAGTTACGTGGCAGAGAAGATCTATTTTCCTTTACTAGTGACAGTTTTATTTTACTATTATTATACCATTCTTTGCATCAAGCAGATGTTTTAAAAGCCCTTCTTAAATATACAATCCATAACCAATTTATTCTTTAGAATTTTGAAAAGTAATTATGCACATTTTACCTCACATTTGTATCTATACCTGCAGCTATATCTTTTTAAAGATCATTTCTATTATCTGATAATCAGAGAGTTCCCTATACAGTCTAGATATAACTCAGTACAATAACTTCCAAAATAAACTTTAGGTGAATATGATATCATGCATAACAAGTAGATTAAAAATATACACAAAAAAGCTATTTATTCAGTTTTTCTCAAACTTACAGAAATTGATTTACTAATTCTTACCAATCATGTGCATTTCTACTACATAAATTATATAAACATATAATTATATAAGCATGTGATTTGCATAAATATAAAATATTTGCCAGGAATTTTCCTTAACTAATTTACAGATCCAAATGTCTATAGAGTATAATTGCACTAAAGGTACTTTTTCTTTTTTTCTGCACCAGGGATCGAACTCACAACCTTGCACCTGACAGACAGGTGCTTAAGCCACTGAGACAAACTCCCAGCCCTAGTTTTTTGAGGCAGGGTCGCACTATGTAGCTCAGGCCGATCTTGCACTCTCGTTGTAGCCCGGCTGGTCCTCGAACTCACAATGTTCCTCCTACCTCAGCCTCCCTAGTGCTGGGATTAAAGGCATGCACCACCACGCCTGGCACTAAAGGTACTTTTTTATAACAATAAGGATACCACAAATTTCATCTGCAGTGGATGGATTCACAATATCACATAATCCACACTGAGGAGTCAACTTAATTTACTTCTTTGTTTTCAAGTCAAATCCTGGGCATATGAAACCATTCATTCTTTTCTTTGACACTTGAACTCTGCTGATAAAATTGTGTAGAGAATAGAAAATTAAAACTACAACATCTTTTTTACTTTCTGTATGTATAGAATTATACATAGCACAATCCACAATTTCATTTCTGAAAAAATGATAAGTTCAACAAAAATATAAGTATTAAAGAATAATGTGCCTTATTTAAATGTGCCCTATACTATATTAAATATTTAATAATTAGCTCTAATTCTCATGCAATTTTCATGAAATGACACTGATTTTGAATTTAAGTTTTTTTTTATTAAATTTGTATGTAAAGATTTTGCGCAAAAATAAAAGCTTGCTGATTATTATTTTCAGGGAAGAGTTTCATTTTATCATGCTTTTTATTATCAAAAAGTAATTATGAGTTAGAAAATAAAATATATAAATGACAATTAAACATAAAGTATGTAAATGGTAGAATTGAAAGAAAAGTTCAGAATTATTAAGTCATATACTGTAACTTGAAAGTCTGACATCAGTCATTGAGACCACTCTCATCACCGCTTTTCCACCCAACAAAAATCACCATGCTCATCTATTTGCATTAAACACTGAGACTCATTTGTTCAGCCTCTTTTATCATGGACATGCCTTCCTTTTCATTTCACCAACTTAATATCATGACCACAGCCCGAGTTTTTTCAGCACAGTACTTGAAACGACACTCTAAAATCTGGAGCCCAACCTTCCACTTCTCTGTAACTACTCCTTACCTTTTCAAGTCACCAAATTTTTACTTAAAACTTTGGAGCTTCATATCACTCCTTCTCATGTATTGTACCTCTAATGCCTTGTTTTACCTGCCTAAGTATGGTCTCTATTTCTTTGCATTTTTGTACTACTAGATGAAGTCACAACTTTTTATGAAATAAACCAATTTCCTGTTTTGGCCTCCGGACACGCTTTGTGGACTACTGCTTGAAACCGTGGTTCAGGCAGGTCACTTGTTAGAATCAGCTTTAAATGGGCAGTCCATTTTCTAAACATATTCTCTCATCTGCAGTGCTTTTACATTTTCCCAACACCCTCCAACCTCAACAACCTGAATAGTTTCTATACAGGGCTTTAATGACAAGAAAGAGTAAGTGGAACAGAAGCACATTACATCAGCATCATCTGTATCCAGTTTCTTTCTCTTTTCTGTAGTAAAGAAACTGATCCTGGGAGCCTTGCAGGTCATTTTCTGCCAAAAGGGACTTTGCTTCTTAACACATGTGTTCCTTTAATTATTCCCACTGTAGCATCTTTACCTCTATCAACTGGATTATTCCTGCTGACATACAACTAAGCACTAGTCCCTCACATTTTTGAGAAAATGCATATTTTCCGAAATTGCTGTCTCTACCAGTATCTCTAAGTCTTTACCTCTTATCTTTGTCAGCCATTTCCAGCCTTTTCTTGTTCCCGCCACTTCCATATTTCTTGCTAAGATTTCAATAGGAATTTTTGTCCTTCTTTCTATGTCATTCAGCATCTTACTAGACTTTTGAATACTATTCAGTGATGTTCACCATTCCCTACATTTTGAAACACTCTCTTGCCTACCATATTTTTGGATTTGTAATATTATTTCCCAGATTCCTTTGACCACCAGAGATCTTTCACCATCATATTAGAACTATCATATTAGAACTATAATATTATTCTTTGCTTGTACCTTCTTATAAAAGTCTAATCATGTCCCAGGTGTTTTTGTATCATAATTGTCCTGATGACTGACATTGCATTTTTCCCTCAGATACGAACATATAAATATCTTCCTGTATTTCCTGTATAAATAATGCTATACGAAATCACAAATATAGCATAAGTAATATTTTATACTGTACACCAACACCCACACCAGAACTTCTGTTGTTCCTTTCATAGCTCAGAAAACACTGCTATTCTTCCTCAAATGCGAAGAACTATGTTTATTTGTGGAGAATCTCTTTTGTTCAACCCTCATACCCAATGCATCCTGCATTCTTTAAGAGCTGTCCTTAAAGAGTTCTCAAGTCAGTCCTTTTTACATCGCTGCCTTTTCTCAAATCTCAATTATTTTTCAATTATATCATCGTAAGAATCATCTATGTGCTCTTGGATTGTCATATTTTAACAACTTCAATATATTTCCACTATTATATTCATTGGTTTAATTGCATATGCTGACACATATAGTTCTCTGTTTAAAATGTGTTCATAGCTTTGTCTTACATAAAGAATAAAACCAGTGCTTACCTACCCTACAAGAAATGCATGATTCCATTTTTCCTAGGCCCTCATCACTATTGCTTATTTTTATTCTCAACTCCTAGGATCACACTAGTCTTTTTAAATTTCTCCAACACACATTTCTTTATCTTTTGTTTATATCCCTGCACACCAAAAGACCAATAAGATATATATTAATTAATTGATTAATAAACAAGTACATTCCAACTTACTATCAAAAAGTTCAGTACCTCTGTATACCATGTCAAATGAGTCAAATTTTGGAATCTTCCTATGAGAAAATTTGGGATTTATAGCACCACCTTCCAAAGTAGTATCTTTTGTCAATCTTGAGAAAAACTCTGGATAAAGTATGAGCATGGTAGCATTAAAAGAAAGTAGAAATGCACCACAGAAAAGAGAATGTCAAACTTTCAGCTTCTCATGACATTAAATACACATATTTCTTTCTAATTTAAGGTCCAATTAATTAGTATATATGAATTACTATATATGAAATAAAACATCACAAATATGAAGTTAATCACAGTGGATGAGATATATCTGAGATTTTGGAAACAGAACTCATTAGGACATTATTAATAGATTTTGCAGGACAGAGTACTAAAATCTTCCTATATGGAGAAAACAAATTTGCAAAGTAGGGCAACCAGAGATAAATCAGAAATGGGACGCTCCACATGCTCAACTGATGACAGAGAAATATGATACTAAAAGCAGTGGATTAATTAAAATATGTTTGATGAAATATATATATCAATGTCCTCTCCATCATTTGAAGCCATTAAACAGTTGTGGTTTCCAAATATGTATAGTATATAAGAGATTCATTTTCTAGAAAACTCAAACAAGAGTGTTTTGTGTTTCTTGAGTGTATCAGCAAATGATATTGGGGGAGTGCTGTACCAAAATAGAGTTACTCAATAAAAATCTGGAATGAATAATCAGACTTTAAGTTGTCTTTCCTGGCTCAGCTATAGTGATTTCTGATGCTAGGTTGGATGCTGAAGGGCTCTCCTTCAGAGAAGCAGAATGCTTCTAAGACAAATCGTATAAGGTACTATTATTTGGAATTCTATATTCAAATATCTGGGTTCTTTCCTGATCATAGAGTATTGAAGTCCCCCAGTCAGAAATACATATGTGATCATACAAAATAGCTCCCAACCAGTGATTTACTACCACTATCATCTAAGAAGGTACACTCAAGGGCTACACGTTATTTAATTTTTTCTCTAATATGTCCATAGACTGAGTAATCCTTACACATTTATCACATTTTAAATTCAAAAATTATATAAGATTCAGTGGAATTCTTGAGAAAATAATCCACATCATCATCAGTTCTAAACTTATAAATGCCGCTGGTCTTCAGTCACATTCCTAACTATCGTAGAGTAAGATAGGCTTTGATTTAAGGAGGCCCTAATTTGAAACTTAAATCTTACTCACGATAGCTGTGTAAAATTGGGCAAACTCTTAAGTTATTTTGCTGATGCTTGAGCCTATTTTCACATAGCACAGAGCCTAAGGCAGAGGGTTTATTTCTTTTCTTTTTCTTTTCTCTTTTTTGTGCTAGATCGCTGTCCCTGATAACAAGAGTGATAAATGAAAGAAGTAACGCAGAAAAGAAGGGAGAGCCTCAAGGAAGATATATCATCAAGATGGTTGCCACTAAATGAAACTAGTTGCCCAGTTTTATAGAATTGTTCCCCAGGGAGCAAGGTTGATGGCATCTCAAGATAGTCTGTCAAAAAGGAGAAAGGAGAAAGGAAACCTATCCATTTCATAGTTCCTATTTGTCAAAAGTTTCTTTCTACCCTTCCTGGTGTGAATGCACAGACTAACACTAGCGTGCAACAAAGGCATCAATGAAGACTCACGCGCAAACATTAAAGGCCTGAGAGGAGCACGAGGTATGGAACTGTTCAACAGCAAGAGCGTGGGAGGACAGAGGGAGCGTCTGCCAAGCTGAAGGAACCTTATTGATGGTCATGTAAGCCCAGTAGGACCTGACACGTTACTCAAATTTAACAGATTCTTAACTATAAAATTTTTATAATATTTTCTGTGATCCTGGATTATTATAAATACTTAAAGGTATTTTAAATGTCACACTGCAAAAGCGTATTCTTACAAGCATGTTTAATATTTTATTTATTGACCTTTTCATCAATAAAAGTCTTCCTAAAATAAATACAAATAAAATGAGATTGGTCATGTTTTGGTCATTACTGATACTGAGTACTATGTAAGTAGTTATACACTACATCATGATCTCTATTTTGGTGTATATATTAGAGAGGTTTGTAAAAAATATGTTAAAAATTAAAAGTAGTTTGATTTCTGAGGCTTTCAGAGGTTTTGCTCTGTCACTATCAGTGATTATTGCATTCCCTTCTTGGTGATGGAAAAAAAAAAAAACATTCATTTCCCCAATCTTCATTTTCTACAGTGCTATACCATTTATTTTTACTGAGCACATTTCTTTTGCCCATGGTATTGAGATTAAATTCATATCTTATATTTCAAATGTATTTACTCCAGTTTTATAACTAAGCAGAGCATATTTCTTATAGAATAAGTCAGTAGAATGCTTTGTTCAAAATTATCTAAGTATCTTAAATCTAAATACTGGACTTTCCTGAACTAGAATGTCCAACTGATTTTGTATTGAGAAAAAATAATGAGAAAACAGGTTTCTTTTTGTATGCTGAAGAGTAAAATGAATCATAAAGATGAATAAACTCCTTTTTTTATATATAAACTCTTTGTCCTGGGGTGTGTGAATTGCTGTATTTCTTATACATTTTTTGGCTTTTTTATTTTAAGAAACAAAACAGACAAAAGATAGAAATGAAAGAAAATTTCAAAAATAAATATAGGAAATTAACACTAAATAATATATTGCATATTCTTAACTCAGAAGTAGTTACAAGATTTAGGCACGAAAAAATTGATCAAACAATCTAACAATGAAAGCACAAACTGTTCTCTTGGTTGAACTAGCAGATTGGTAATATAGCTATCTATCTTGTATATACATATGTATATATGTATATATATATATATATATATATATATATATATAATCTTTTTCCTTTTTCCTTCTCTCCTTTCCCTTATCCCAGTTGTTTTTTTTCCTTTTGAGCACTTTCTTTCCCTTTCATTATCACATTTGTAAATATCGTATTGTCTCCAGAGTGTTAAAAAAAAAAAATACTGAAAGAGTAGTAAGATCCCAAATGTACAATTGCTGTATTTCTTCATGACTTCCATTTCTCCAAATGATTACTTTGATCTATTTCACCTTTATTAGTATTTTTTTAATATTAGATTCTCAGGAAGCAAATGATACTAATCTTATGCTCTTTATACTTGTAGTATACAAAGAAATATTTCAGCAATTTTGCAACTTGCCCAGAAAAATGGAGTCTAAAACTTAACACTGAGTTTTTCTATATAGGAAACTATTGTGGAGGTCAGAGAAAATGGTATCTCTTTGTTCATTATCATAACCTGACTCATAATTGATGATCAGTAGTAATTCAGTAAGTACTTCAGTGAATATACAGATGAATATTTTATTAACATGCTTTGCCACAATGTACTTTGAAAATAAATGTATATAATTCAAACTGAGGTGATCCTTTAAGCTCTGTTGGAACCCATAAAACATAGCAATTGAACGGTAATTAAATAATTCCACATATTCATGTTATTCAAGGATTTAAAACTACAATTAATCTCAATCATTCACCATTTGATGTCCACGTTTGTAGTCCTTGAAAAATGTTTTAGATGTGTTAATCAAATAGACTCTAGTATTGCTACAAATCTCAGATGAACACTAAACATGGTCAAGACAATCCAAATAAATTGACCAAGAACATAAACTTGACTCCATTCCAAATGACCATCTTATACTATTCTCTCTCCCCCCATCCTAGAACTTTATCTTGTATTACATTCAGATAGTATATGTAGTTATTTGGCAAGTAACTCAATTTCTCACTAGTACATCATCACCATGCCCAAATACAGATGGTAATAGTGTATCTTTTTTGTGGAAGTTTTGTTTCTGTTCTAAGGACAAGTACTTTATCTGTGCTTTACTGCCCAACCTCTCACCTGTTCCAGAACATCTCTCTCCAGTTTGCATTTTACTTGTTACATTGAATGATAATTTTCAGTGTAAAAATACTGTTTAACCTCAATAATTTTATACATGTATATATTTACACATTTTATATATCTTAACTATACTATCCTTTCTGGTTATAACCATTTGTTATTTAACTAACTTTAATAGTAAATTTGTTCATGAGTGTCATTCATACTCAGTCTCTACCATAGTTCTATCTACCACAGTTCTCTAGAAATCTCTCTTAAATTGATAAATCTACAAATCAACCATAATCTCACTTAACATGATAGTATCATTAGACAGTCAGGTTTCCTCAACTTGTTTGTTAAAATACACTCTCTACATTTTGTGATATTGAATCGTGTAAATATCAATTTCCAGTCTCTGAATCTTAGTTTTTTGCCAGATTTTCTTTCTGTTTTAATCTAAATTCGCTCGACTTCTTTCTTTTCTTTCAGTCCTTTCTCAGCTTTCCCTTTTCACTTCCCTCAGTAAGTTTATAATGAAGGGATATAGATCATGAAAAATGCATGGAAACGTAAATGTACACATGAACTTCTATAAATCACCAGCCATGTTAATAAAGAGAACATTATTAGCAATCTGGAAATCACCTTAGTAAGCTCTCCTATTCTATCTTCACTACTAGAATGCTTTTAAACCACACAATTTATACATGGTATAGTTTCCAATGCTACATTAAAAAATAATATGCATTTTAATTAAATAATCATTAAATGTATATATTATAAAGCTGTCTTATTTGGCTCAATATTATGTTCATCATGGATCTGGAGTGTGTGTGTGTATGTGTGTGTTTGGTAGCTGAAATAATAGTTTCTTTATTCTCAACATTGTGTTGTTATTTGTTTATATAACTAAACCATTCTACTATAGTAGTGTTATTTCTTACATTTTTGAGGATGTTATAAATCTGTGCTACTAAATTCTTGCTCGTGTCCATTGCTGCATGTACGTACTTGATCATTTAAAATGCTAAATAGAATTCTACTTCTAGAGAATTGAATACAATCTTTCTAAAAACAGTGTTGGAGAGTTTTAGTTGCTCCACACCTTAGCAGATAATGATCATTAGTTGAATTAACTCTACATTTTTGGTTGATGTATAAAGGTGTTTCATTGTGGTTTTAATTTACAGTAATAAGTATTTTTATATGCCTTGGCACTGGTTATTTCTTTACTAAAATTAATATTCAACAAATTATCTATTTATTCTTATCCTAAAGTAATAAAGATACAGAGCTGTGTTATCTTCCAAAAACTACATGGTTTTACCTATGGCATTTACAACTGATTTAATGCATGTGTGTGTGTATTTGTGTGTGAAGATACCAGTCTATATTGATGTAAACAGTCACATCCATACATAGTAGAGTCAATCCTCTGAAATCTAAAGCCACAAAAATGTAGCTGGAAAAACAAAAGCTAAAACTCCAAAGCTAAACAAACAAACAAAAAACCTCCAAAGCTACCAAAGAGAAATGACATTAGCCAGGGGAAGATTTCTTAAATTCAGAACTATGTACATATTCAGCCAGACAACTTTTTTTTAGGAGTCTGGCCTGTGTATTTTTAGATGTTTACAAACATACTTGATATCTTTATGAAGTTACTAGGTCCCACTAGCAACTACGTTCCAGGTATGATGACATAAATTTCCTGCAAATATTTGTTAAACACACTCTAAAAAGAAGAACTGTCCCTAGCTGAGACCCTCTGCTTTGGGTAAAACTCAAATACCTACAGATTTGTCATCCAAAATTATAGAGGCCAGAGAATTTAGCACAACTTTTTTAAAGGTCCAAGGATACAAAACAAAACTAAGTTAAATAAACCTACCAAATAAAAAAAATCAGTCATTTCACTTCCATATCCAGCTAAAATGTCCTGTAAAAGTGAAAGCAAAATAAAGACATTTTCAGATGAAGGGAAACTAACTTAACTTTTCAACCAGCAAATCTTGCTGTAGAAGAATGACTAAAAACACTATTCAAACATTCAGATGCATGATTATCAAGGAAAACCTGGAACACACAAAATAAAGAAAGAACATAAAACCATTCGAGAAATGCAAATGAAAGTAACACTCGGATTCCACCTCATACCAGAAAGAATGGCTAGCATTATGAAGTCAACAAACAACAAATGCTTGAGGGGCTGCGGGCAAAAAAGAAACCCTTCTCCACTCTTGGTGCAACCACTGTGTAAGTCAGTGTGAAGATTCATCAAAAAGCTAAGATTGGAGGACCCATTTGACCCAGCTATTCCCCTTCTGGGTATTTTCCCAAAAGAACTAAAAGCATCTCACCACAGTGATATAAGTTCATTTATGTCATAGCTGCCCAGTTCATAATAGCTAGATCTTGGAAACAACCTAAAAGCCCCTCGACTGAGGAATGGATAAAAAAGATGTGATATTTCTACATAATAGAACAATATAAAGAACAATAAACTAGACATTTTCACCCTTAAATGGATGAGTACTGAAAATATACTTCTCAGTGAACTAAATAAGTCACACATATGTGACTATCACATTGTTGCATTCGTGTGATGAACTGAAACAAAACCTATGTATATAAAAAATTAGTGACAGTCACAGAAAAAGAATTTTGAGTGAAACGTAATTTTCTCAGGGTCACCTTCGATTTATTTTTAATGTGAAATGTTTATTTGAAAACAATAGAGTAATCATAACAAAAAGATAGTCATATAGCAGGTCTCTCTTGATACACTGAGGTAAAAGTTTTGTGTTAATAATTTGTTGGATAATGTTTCATGTCTATATTTTTTATCTTAAATAATTTTCAACAATATGCAATGTGCTGATGATTGTTACTGTCTTATTGGCTGGTGTGAAATTGTTAGGTTTTTATTTCTTATTTTCCTTTTGTTTAAAATAACAAAAGAAAGAACATAAAAAATGTATGTTTGTAGTTTTGTGTTTGATAGTCCTGTGTTTGATAGTTAAAAGCAAAAACTACAAAAATTGTTTGTTCCAGTTCTCAATATATTTACAGTGTGGATAACTTTTAAGAATATTATAAAAGAAGAGAGCATACTGACCCAAAGTGATAACTACATATGCATATTTAATCTATGGAGTGAAGTGGAAAAAAACACAAAGCAATACACATAAAATAATCTTTTATAAATCAAGGCAGTACATAAAATGTTTTGAAATAACCCATAGCAAGTAAAGTGAAACGGAAAACACAAAAATAATAAAAAAGGAACAAATAAGAAACGAGCAAATTACAGACAGAAGTCCCAATATATTAACAATTTCATTTAATCTAAATAATCTAGTTCACAAAAACAGAGATGGGCAAAATAAACATAAAAAGTTATACAACAAAGTGCTTTCTATTAGAAACTTCCATAGTGCAACTTCAAATATAATACAGTGCTGTAAGATTAAATGTGAATGGATGCAAATGATTACCAAGTTATTTAAGAGATATTTGGAGTGGTTATCTGTTATAAACAGACTTCAGAGTAAAGATAATTATTGGTATAGATGGTAATGCCACAGAATGAACAGAAGTCAATTGAGCAATGAAATAGACATTTTATATGCTCAATAAATAATCAAAAATATAATGATATCTGTGATTTAAGGAGTTTTTCCACATATGACAAGCAGGTGAGTGTATTAATCATGTGGAATAATTTTTGTAAGTCTCACTAAATTTTGACTTCTTTTAATATTTACTATTTATTAAAAAAAGAAAATAGAGCCTGGAGTGGTGGTGCACGCCTTTAATCCCAGCACTTGGGAGGCTGAGGTAGGAGGAGCGTTGTGAGTTCGAGGTCGGCTTGGGCTACAACGCGAGTGCAAGGCCAGCCTGAGCTAAAGTGCGACCCTGCCTCAAAAAACCAGGGCTGGGAGTTTGGCTCAGTGACTTAAGCGCCTATCTGACAGGCGCAAGGTTGTAAGTTCAATCCCTGGTGCCGCAAAAAAAAAAGAAAATAACTTAAAAAGTCTTCCACTAGGAGTCAAAGTTGGTCTTTTCCCTAATGCTCACATAACTTTGTTTAATATATTCTAGGCCTTCAAAAATTTAAATTCCTTTTGCTCTCTGTTGAATTTAACTTTTTTGTACTGTCAAAGTGATTTTTTTCATTTTCAGTGATTGTTTATACATGACAATAACTGAAATTAAAATAGTTCTACCAGCTTAGTCTTTTCATGATACAAGTTTTTTCATCAAAAACTGTTTTTCATAGTCTTATTACTTGTTTTTCTGTGTTTATGTTTTAAATAAAGTTAGAAAACAGCAAATGTATGGGCATTGTATTAAATTTGACAATATATTTTAGTCAGAATATTTAATTTTATATAAAGTACCACCTGGCATATTTGCTTTGAATTTCACAAGTTTATAAGTTGACTTCTACTTATCCTGTTTTATGTACATCTCCCCTTAGTCTACCATTATTGGAAATATAAATTGTCTTCATTTTTATATTTTTCTTTATTGTCATCTAGATATATTCTTTTGAACATTGTGACATTGATCAGAGATTCTATTGTTCACTTTTTATGTTTTCTCTGAAATCCAAACTGTCATTCCACAGGTTAAGTTCAATATGTCCAAGTCAATACCTTAATACTAAATCATTCCTAAACATGTTCTGTCCCAAATCTCTCCTTCTGGAGAAATGATTATATTTTTTGAAAAGTAGCTCACATTTAGAATTGGACATTTTAAATATTATTTCTTTTGTTGCTCCTAAAATGCAGTATTTTGTAATACTCTATTCCATTTCTAATCCCTCCTCTTCTCACTATTGACACTACCAAATCTTAATTCTCAACTTGCCTTTTAATGTTAGGCTTATTTTCTCTCTTTTTGGTATTTCTCATTTCTATCAATTCTCTATAAAATAGTCAGGAGAAATCACAAAAGTGTTAATGGGACCCTGTGATTTCCTAGTGTAAATTACACAAAGAGGATAAAGCAAAGTAATAATCTTTGCTTCACAAAACCTTACTTTGACTCTTAATGAAGTCAAGAACTTCTCCTTACTGTTCTCCATACCTAAGATCTCTTCTGATAAAATTTTTGCACAGTCAATTCTTTTAATTATATACTATGTATGTCTATTTTCAACTATTTTTTGACTAACATAGTTAAGGCATTTCCTCCTTCCATCCATTGATCTATTCTATATTGATCCTCCCCCCTCCTTTTTATTTGCGGCACCAGGGATCGAACTCAGAACCTTGCACCTGCTAGACAAGTGCTTAAGCCACTGAGCCAAACTCCCGGCCCTCCTTTTTTTTTTTTTTTTTTTTATGTCATAGTTCACGGCATTTACCATTATCTAATGTCATTTGTTTATATGTTTAAATTTTTAGCCCTTATCATTGTGGAAGCACCCTCAGGTCTATTTGTATATTCCTCTGGATTCTCAGCATTAATAATTGATATCACTGGTGTTCATCTATATTTTCAGTTGTATTCTTCTTTATTCCTTGTTAGTGAAGCACTTCAAAACCACCTAATTTAAGGTTTGTCATGATCTAGGTGACCACAACTGAATTGCCACTGCAAGAAACAAAACTTTAAGAGTTGGTGTTCCATTTGCTATATCTATTTCTTCCTTTTCCTCCATAAATAAAAGACCTTCCAGATGATAGAGTGTCTAATAATGTGATCTCCTGAATAGGAATGACATTATATGATACCTGTGACCTAGGTGGTACATGAGGAAATGTAAGCCTGTTATGTTTTAAGGTACTGTGTTATTATTATTTGTCACTTCAGCATAACCCGACCTGCTCTTAAATGATATGATATTTAATAGATATTTATAGATTGAGAAAATTCAATTATACTGTGTTATCCACAAAACTATGATTCAGTAAAATATCATTTATAATACACCACCTAACTGGCATTTATGATGAAATGAGTACACAAATAATGATTTAGAATAACTCTGGATATGCTTTTCATCCATTGTTATAGCATGCCTCACTATTATATTTGTACTTAGCTTTCTTAGATTGAGAAAAAATAAAATAGTCAAGATCAATAAACAGGCCAAATATCTATATCTAATAAGTAATTTACATCTTTTTGTCTTTGTGAACTTATTGCAGAACTTTGAAATTTGAAAATAATTATGGATTTTCATTATACCCTCTCCTTTTTCCTTTTGTAAACTTTCTGTCAATGGGAAGATATTAGAAGTCTGAAAGCCACTCACTAAAAGAAAGAAAACAACAATAAAAGTCTTCCAGTATATTGAATGCGTGTACAAACTTACCTGAGCAATTTGTATTTAAGAGTCCTTAATGAATATTTTAACTCCAATTTTCAACTAATTAAAATTATTCTCTAATTACCTAAAATCCAAACACTGCATCACTGTCCATCTAATCCTTTCTTCCATAAATAAATAACAGTGCAGTATGTAATTGATTAGTAAATCTTTCTAGATCTAAAAAATAAGTCTTATACACTATGCAACATAGTCTTTAAAAATTTTTATAATTTTCCTTGAGCTGTTCTTTTCTCAGGATTGACCTTCCTCTGTGTTTTCCCATTCCAAATGGTCATTTTACAAGAAACACTTTATATTTCTTGCTTTGTGGAGGATCTGATCATAGTTTTAGTTCCCACTGATGTTCTCCTGTGAGATACATCAACATTCAAAATTCACAGACTATTCTATGCAATTCGGCAGATTTATACTGTGCCTGGCAATGGCATATAATTGTTTCATATACACTAACCTTACCTCCAAGAATATCTTTTAGGATTTATAAGATAGGAATTTGTCTTTTCCATTCTTTGTAACTTCCACAGTAGCAAGAAGAT
Source organism: Dasyprocta punctata (assembly GCA_004363535.1). Classification (NCBI taxonomy): domain Eukaryota; kingdom Metazoa; phylum Chordata; class Mammalia; order Rodentia; family Dasyproctidae; genus Dasyprocta; species Dasyprocta punctata. The sequence goes on from RJWM01001239.1 coordinate 135,617, forward strand.
ATTCAGCACATAGTAGGTATTCAAATAAAGTGTGTCCCCTTGAAAATGGTTTGATTTTAAAAATTTTGATGTAATTATCTCTTTTGTGAAAAGTGGAAATTTAAAACATTAGAGTCATCCCTTCTTGCTAAATTTTATGTCCAATTTGTTACAGTTCCAAACCTCTTGACAAAAACAAAATCTTTTAATCTGTTTGCAAAATATTCCCTCCTTCCTCCCATCTTGCTGCTGCTGCTCTGTGATATACTGCCCTTGCCTATTACCCCTTTATGGCTGTTTTGTTAAAGTTCATACCACAAAGACCTGTAAAAGAAATTTATGACTCTAGGGATTTCAGCAAATTCTAAATAACCATAACAGGAACATGAAGCATTAATTAAAGACACTAGAATCTAACTTATAACAGGAATCCTGACATTTAAGGCCCTGGTACCATGTAAATTTAAAACGGTATGACAAACAGAGAGTAATTTGATGGTCAGAAGGTTATAATGGATACCTTAATACCTTTGTCAAGAAAAAGTGCCTGTCCTTGCTCTAACCCCTACTAAGGGGTTTAAGGGGGCTCTTTCATAAAACATACTGATGCCCAAATATTTTTACAATAACTCATATATAAGGTAGTCTTTTCTTTAAGTACATTGTAGATTAAATGCTAACCACCAACATTCATAGAAAAATTTTCAAATAACAGTTTAAAATTCAGTGTATATTTGCTACATTTTGTTGCTTAGCCCACTGTGGGTCCGCATTTAAATCCAGACCGAGAAACATGCAATTTTTCCCCAGAGGATATGCTAATTTTTGTGTGAAGGCAGAAACTGATGCTTAGGGCTTATTCTGCCAAAAAAGCAATGGAAAATGTTTTGCCTAGGTTAAAAAAAAATCAAGTGGAAGGTCAAGGACACTTTATTTCCTTATGTTCAATATCAATGTATTTCCTAGAATATCAGAAGCACACATTATACGTATTAGTTAAATGCCTGTCCAAAAAGAAATGCAAACTGATCCTCAGTATTGAAATGTGCTGCAGATATTCCTTGCCCCAATCCCACCTATACTGCTATGAATTATTTTTCAGAAGGGTAGACTGTTTTTGCTCTCTGCGATTCCATGGCATATTTGGTACTATTGATTTATAATATGCCATAATTTTGTCCATATCATTAGATTTTTGGTGTATGTCTTTATTCTTCAAGTAAGTTTCAAGACAAAGACTGTAATTTGTACTCATATCCTGTACAACACTTGGAAATGACTTTGAATACATTAGACTCTTAATAAATATTTGTTGTTTGATTAAATGAATTACCCCATCTGCTAATTGCAAAATGACATCATTAGTCATTAACAGACACATAAATGAATTACAAAAAATTATGTAGATTAAATATAATAAGATTATACCCAAAATTAGCACCAGGGAAGCAACACTCTCCTTCTTGCCCTCCTCACACTTTATATGTACTTATTCCTCGCTTACAATTCAATGACTTGCTTGCCTTCTCTCCCTTTGCAGCTTTGTGCTGTTATTTAATATCTCACCAGTTGTGTAATTTCAGCTCCCAAATTGAATAAGACGTTCCCTCCAGTGGAACCCTCACCTTGACAAATAGCCAAATAGTAATTATTATTCCTTTCAAGGGTTGAGCTATGGAATCATGCCTGCAATATCCCAGGCTTGAGTACCTAAAAATTTATGCTATACTTCCCTGTGTCGGAGTTTCCATCTGCGATCGTATTTCAAGTCATCTCATTTTTTTCAATATGATTAAGATAATTCCTTTATGAAGTTGGAAGTGCTAAGAAACGTTCAGAAAGAAACTTGATTTTTCATATTTTTGCAAACTTGCTCTTCTTATTTCCTTACTGATCAATTTAGACACACAAAGAGCAAGAATTAATTGTACAGTGGTCTCTAATTTTTTTCTAAATGTGTGACCTCCATATTAATAGGAACCACAGGACTCATTCATCATATCTGGTCACTGTGAAACTGACATTTACAGGGTGGAATGTTTCTCGCTCAGGACAAATGGGTATCATTTGTAAAACATGCCGCACCCAATAGTAAGCTCCCGTGGCTCTCAAACTACATTTTTAAGCAACAATATAAACCATTCTCCAAACTGAAAGGTCTTTTCAAATATTTACTGCCTACCTATGGAATTTTTATTCTGCTGGCTGCTGCCATCAATAATCCAGGGAGCTCCAAGCTAAGTGTTGTGTATGACCTCCAAGGACAGTCTTACTGCTGCAGAATAGAAAGAGTGGGTTCAACATCCTACATTTACCCCACTTTTATATCCTGAGACCTATTTCAGAGAAAATAGGGTTGTGGAGAATTAGTTTTTATGTTTATTATGTTTATTTTTGCCATTGCATTTGCAGGTAAACTCTATGTTTTAAAGTCCTTATCCCTATGTATTATGGAATACACTTTCTGATTTCCTTCATGAAGCATTTGATTACCACAGCCCATTGTGATCTTGCATCTGTCATGTGGTACTATTTTGCTAAAACTCAATTCTGAGTTCAGGTTCCCCTCTCACGGGGATATCTTGGTGATCTCAGCTCATATCTCTTCATTCATGGGAGAAACAAGGCCAAACTCTTCACTTGGGAAATCCACAAATTCTAGAGATTTTAATTTCTCATGATGTGCTGTGTCTCCTGGTTCTAAATATACATGCTGTTTTGCTCCCTGGTTCTGAGTTCACAAGCTATTTCACTTTCAGTGAAAGCACAAGGCTCAAGTGGTTCTGATAAAAACTAAGAGGCAGCATTTTAAGATATTTGTGAGCATCAATAATTTCATTGAAAAATCTCAGGTTTTCTCCCTCTTCTTTTGCTTCTTCTCTCTTCCTTCTTCCTTTCATCATTTCCCTTTTCTCCCACTTTTTTGAAAAGCACTATATCTTTGTGCTTTTTTATAGGATATCTTTAATCTGCTCTCAAAAGCTGGAAAAAGCTCGCCTTTCCTGTTCTATAAGAACTCACCTGCTCTAATCAGATTTTGTTTTGTTTTCTTTTGTTTTCAGTAAAAAGTCTATGTTCCTCCTCAGAAAAACAGCTAAGGTGGTAGAAGAGTAGAATTGCATTAATCTTATGCCATTCCTAGAGAATTATTCTTTCTTCAATTACAGTTTAATTGCTCTGTTCTGAACACACAAATGATGTGTAGGAGAAGATAGTTTACCAGGGACCTGTATCTGTCACCAGTTTTAATCTTATCCTGAGGTCAGAATTTAAACATGTTAATCCAGTACTGAGTTTAACTGTAAGCAAGATAGAGACATCTCTTCACAGAGATCTGTAGTATGTCTCACATTGGTTGTACTACAAATTGTTGAAACAGTTATTGGAAAATTCTTTAATAATACTTCCTATCTGTAAGGGTGAAGTAAGGATTGAAATAGTTAATATCTATTACATGCTCTAGACACTGGCAATTCCAAACCCTCTTAATAAGTGATAGCTGCAGCATAGCTAGGTACTGAAGAGCCAAGCATCCTGAATCCTAATAGCAATAAAGAAAACAGATGTTATTGCCATTTCACAGAATAAGATATTTAAGCCTTTGGGGTGATTAATCAATTATTTGTGAACATACAGTCAAAATGCTGTAGAGCTAGAATTACCATATGGTTCTTTCTGAACTAAAAGTGTCCTGCTTTTTGTGTATGGTTTTTAAAATTCATAGTACACCATATATACAAAAAAATTTCATAAAACAGTGACATACAAATAGAAATTTGTTTTTCTATAAAGTTTCCCCTTTTAATCATTAACTTGGACAAAAATAGAAGAGGATCTGGATATCACAAGTTACCCTACCATTTGTGCTTCAGATTTTCTAATGCTGTAATGAATTTCCCAACACTCCTGATTCCTAAGAGGATAGTTCTACTTGGTTTCCAGTTTCGGATGATTCAGTCGATGATCAGCAGGCACCAAGACAGTAACATCATGGCAAAAAGGTGAAGGAAAGATGAACAGTTTATGGTGAATGTGAAACACAATTCCAAGAGCCTCCAGGACACACTGAAATGTGTGCTTTACTAATTCACTGGATGGTGCCAACCTTGGTCAAGTTAACAGTACAATTTAAATGTCATACTGACCTTTCCCATAAAAACTTCTTGTGTTTGGAAAGTCACCATTGTAAAATGTTTTATAACATTTCATTTATACCAATTAATTATAAATTTCTGAATAAAAAAGTCCATTTTGATTCTTTGGGAATGTCACAACAGATAGAATCATAGAGAAACACTTTAATTGTTACCTGTGTCACAACTCAAGTGTCAGTTGTCTAAAACTGTATGGGTTACTCTGGGCTTTCTATTTGCTTATACTGTCCTATGCAATTAACTTTGAGTAGTAATCATATTGTCATAATTACTATAGCTTTATTTTCTAGTATTGTACTAAGATTTATTTTTTGGCACTATAAGTCCAAACACTCTGTCCATAATGCATGGACATGGACAATTCTCTACACTTTGCCTTGACACATACATTTAAAAGTCAGTCTATCAAATAATATCAAATAATACAACCAAAAACTTCTTGTGTGTGTGTATTTTACTATCTTTTTTTAAAATTTTAAACAAAAGGAAAGTATGAAACCAAAGCAAAACAATTGCACAAACAGCCAATAAGAGAGTAACAATCATCAGCACATTGTATATTATTATATTCACAGAAATTACTTAGGATAAAAAATATTGACATGAAACAATATCCAAAAAAGCATTAGGACAAAACTTTTGCCTCAATGAATCAAGAAAAACCTGCTATACGACTGACTATCTCTTTTGTTATAATTGCTCTATTGTTTTCAAATAAACATTTTGCATTAAAAATGAAATCTGGGATTTTTATTGTAAATTAAATGTCTAAATTAAACATTATTGACATTTGTAAAATGTTGACTATCTCAGTCCATAAAAATGGAAGTTTTGCTCCTCTTGGGTCAACGTGATTATGTTGATTACTCAGTGATGTTTTTGTGTTGTCTTTATAGAATTGTAGCACAAAATTTGCTAGATATAATTCTAGGAATTTACAATTTATAGTATTATAACTGGCACAGTTTTAAAATCTCATTTGTGTCTTGTCTATTATAGTAAGTAAAATTGTTTTTGAATGTTAATAAAATTGTTAAGCATTTTTTTTTTTTTTGATACCAGGGATTGAATTCATGACTTCGTGCTTGCCAGGCAGGCACTTGTGCCGCTGAATTAAATCCCCAACCCAGTGAAACCTAACCTTCTTTGTTGAGTATATTTATATCTAGAATCTTTTGGACTTTCTGTATATCTAAATGGTATCATATTGAAATAATAAGAGCTTTATTGTATATTTTCATTTTCTTTTGCATGATTTTATATTTACTTATGTAGTCAGGCATTCATACATATTATTTTATTGTCTCAAGTTTCTCATATACTGCTGAATAGAAGAAGTGACATTAATGACTATCCTTTTATAATTCTCAATCTCCCATAGAATGGTCCAGTTCTACATTACAAATGGTGATCGTTGCTCAAGGGATTTGTGCGTTTGTTAGTATTTTACTACAGATCCTTTATCAGATAGATGGCTCACTTCAGATTAGTTCTATTCTAAACTTATCACACTATGGTAAGTAGATGTCCAATTTAGTAAGTTTCCCTTATATGTATCTGCATAGTCATTTCAAGTTTCTCTTTAATTATGAAAATATGACATATTACATTTATGACTTCATCTCATTTTACACTGCAGAGATTAATCCCATTTGGTAATTATATTTTATTCATTACTTGTGTTGTTAGTACAATTTTCTAACATTTTGCCAATTTGTATTCTTCATTGATAAGAAATATTGGTCAGTATCTTTTCTTGTGAGAATTTTCATGAATTTGGTGAAAAGAGTAGAATATTATTTTAAACTGTATTATAGAATGCATGCTTTTCTTCTCTGGAAGAATTAGTATAACATTGGTGTTATTTATCCTTTAAATGTTTAATAAAAATTAAAGATGTAGCCATCTAGGCAGATTGTTTTCTAACTTTTTTTTTTTTTTTTTCCAGGGCAGGCACTTAAGCCACTAAGCCAAACTCCCGGCCCTGGTTTTTTGAGGCAGGGTCGCACTATGTAGCTCAGGCCGGCCTTACACTCACGTTGTAGCCCAAACCGGCCTCGAACTCAAAATGCTCCGCCTACCTCAGCCTCCCGAGTGCTGGGATTAAAGGCGTGCGCCACCACACCTGGCTTTTTTCTAACTTTTTCATTCAGCTATTTAAAAATATACATCCAATGTTTTAATAATCAGAAAATAAGATATTTTCTATCTGCCTACATTTTGATAATTACATTTACACATTCATTAACAAATTTGTTCACAAAATCAATTCTTCAATGTCTACAAGATCTATAGTGGTGTCTCATTTATCATTTGTGAAATTATTTACTAAAGTTTTTGTCATTTTAATCACTGTTTTGAAGTTTACAAATTTATTAGTTGTACTGTTAGTTCAAGACTTTGCAGCAGGGCGTGGTGGTGCACGCCTCTAATCCCAGGACTCAGGAGGCTGAAGTAGGTGGAGTATTGTGAGTTCGAGGCCGGTTTGGGGCAAGGCCAGCCTGTGCTACATAGTGTGACCCTGCCTCAAAAAAAAACTAATGCTGGGAGTTTGGCTCAGTAGCTTAAGTGCCCATCTGGCAGGTATGAGGCTGTGAGTTCAATCACCAGTGCAGAAAAAAAAAAAAAAAAAACAAACTTTGCTGAGACTCGATGATACGAGTATTTCCTACTTTATTAAGGTAGGTCTTAGTTACTCATTTCTGACACAAATACCTGATGCCCAAAATTATCGAGGGAGAGGTTTATAGATTGATCGATTGACTGGAAATCGAACTCAGAACTTCTCACTTGCCAGGAAGGTATTGTGTCACTGAGCTATATCCACAGCCCCAGGAATGGTTTGTTTAGCTCACAATTTGTGAAGGTTTCAGTCCATGCTCTGCTGGCTCCAAAGCAGTGTGGCACACAGCAGAGGTCAACAATTCATTGCAGCTGAAAGATAGCGAAAGCAACAAGAGCAAAAAGGGAGGAGCATGACAGAAGAGTCTTTGTGTCCCTTATGTTGTATGTAAGACACCCATCTTTGGGTGGGTATAGCACCCACACCCATAACCCCAGCATTGAACCATGAATCAGTCACAAATTCTAGAAGCTTGTCCCCATGAGTGCATGAAGCTTTGGGTGGGCATCCAGACACAAACCATAACTATGTATATATATAATATATATATATATATTTGCAAATACACATGTATATATATATATATATATAGTATTTACTACTTATTTCTCTTTTGCATTTATGCTATTATTATGGCAAAAATTGTTAAAATGGATGTTTGCCTCGTTAATCTTTATTTTTCTTCCATTCTAATATAGGGATTTAAAATTATAATGTAGTGTTTCTTTTAATCTTAAAAACAATAAATTATCAAAGACAATCTGACTTAGAAAAGAGATAATTTGAAAGTACCAACTTTATCAAATTTTGTTATAAAAAACCACTTTAATGTAAAACTAATCCATAAATTGAGAAAACATATTTGCATGATATAAATCTTATCAAGGACTTGTACTCAGATTATATGAATTATGGACTTGTACTCAGAATATATGAATTACTCTTAAAATAGTAAAAAATGATTTTAAAACAGATAAATACTTCTACAAAGAAGTTATATTAATGGCAAATATGCACACTGAAATGACTTAATATCATCAATCATAAGAAAGGTAATCTACAATGATATACAATTCTATACATAGCAGAATGTAATTCTTTAAAAAAAAGACAGAAAATATGTTTCTGAGGATTTAGAGCAACTAAATCTTTAATAAGTAGTAATGTGCTTTAAAACTTGTAAATCACTATAAAAATTTCTTGGCAATGTCTCCTTTAATCACAAAAATTTCATATAATACCAACATTCTCACTTTTAGCTAGTTTCCAAGGTAAATAAAAATGTTATGTCCATACAACAATATGGATTATATTTTCAAAATAGTTTTATGCAAATAGCACAAAACTGGAAACAACCCAATATTTATCAACTGTTGAATGGATTAACAAGTTGTGACATATTCATTAAGTAGAATACTATTTATCTATTAAGAGGAATGAAATTTTGATACATAGTTGATTCTCTGGAGTATTATACTAAGTGAAGGTCAACACTCAAGATGAATCTCTAGCTTTTATTTATGTGAAATTATCAGAAGACAAAACTAACTCCTAATAAAGAATGGTTAACGTAGATTGAAAGAAGGGCAGAAAAAGATTTTACTACAAAAGGCAACAGGTGATTTTGAGGGAAGTATAGAAAAATTCTGCATATTACTTTGGTAGTTTTTTATAACAGTATATAATAAAACTATGCAAAGTTTTGCTATATTTCAGAAAGGAGCTAAATATAAGTAAATAATAGTGAATATACAGGAAATGATAGCAGATGATTGACATATTAATTTCTAGAAAAACCAACCTTTTGTATGATTTTAGAGTTGAATAGAAAATTAAAGTTGATATATCTAGTAAAGACAAATTCCTCATGCATAATTTCCTGTATGTAATGAGTATAGTGAGCCTATGATACAATCAAGTTCCAAAAGCCCCACTTCTGAGTATATGAGAGTTTTGGGGGTCATTCTAGATATAATCCATAATAGTAAGTGATTGATTATAAGAATTATATGTTACTCAGTTGTGTGAACAGCTGGGGAAATTACGGTTCAGGAGAAAGATTGTACATAGGAGGTGGCACCAGCCAATTAATCTCATATGCCTAGCTGCTGAAAGGAATGGTGAAAATGTAAGCATACAAGTTTGATTTTCTTCATAATCAGTAAATGCTCTTTTACTTATTTTTCTTGGCTAAAATATAGTACTATGAAAACTGAAATCTGTGCCTGTCATGATCAATACCTGCTTACAAAATTTTCTGGTGTCATCTTAAGTTAATAAAAACCAAAAACTAATTGGACATTAGTGAATCCTAGTATATAGAAACTAAGGTAGCTTGAACCAAATTAACTTGGTTTACCTACCTTCACATCTCATGAGTCGTCATTCCCATGTGGTATAAGATTAGAATTGGTCACAAAAGAAAAATGTGTACAATTTTCAAGAAAAATGTAAAGCAGCAGCCATTATTTGCTGGAGGTCACCACAGTCAGATTTTGTGAGAGACAGTTCCAGAGATGGTGGCAGATTTCAGCACATCTTTCTGTTTCTTTATGTCTCACAGTTCTTCAATACTGACCTGTTGATAAACTGTAACTTCAGGCCATTTTCCACATACATGGGGACAAGTCTGTGAAAGTATTAAAACAAATTCTGATACATCAGCATGTTAATATTTTCTTGTTTGTTTTTGTTTTGTGTTTTTTGCATTAGGCCTCTCTGCCTTTCCAGTCCTACCCTGGAATTAACCAACCATAACTGTAAACATGAACCAGAATAAGCTGCATGTGTCAGGTATTTTGTCCCAGTAACAAGAAATGTGACTAAGATTCTTAATCCTATAATTTATAGAAGTCCTGGTTCTCTGAATGACCCTGAAAAATTATGGTGACCTTTGGTACCTATGAAACCACGAACTGTGTGTAAAACAAACCCATGATTTTGGGCATTCCAATGTCTTTCTCAATTGCAACATGAACTAAAAAGAGATTATTAAATTACATGAGCAAATTCAATGACTATCTAGAAACCTAACATCAGGCTTCCCCTCTTACTACAGTATTAAATTATCTTTAAACTCTTGTTGTTTAGACTGTTTGTTAATTTTAACAATTCATATTTCCTTCACTGCACATTAAACATGGATCTGAATCAAGTCTAGTGCTATCTGAGGAAGAAGTATTTTCATTTTTTTACTCTAAAAATAACGGCTCTAGATCATAAAATGCAGCCACACATACACAAGAGAGCACCTTGCGTAGCCTGTGGTGACTTTGCTAACCACATCAGTTCTCTAGACCAGGGTCTTCTAGACAGTTTATTGTCAGTGTGAATATCTGAAGTCAGGTCAAAGTGGGGATGCCGAGCCATAAACTTCACCAGACGTGACTTGTCTTAATCTCTTTGTTTTCTTTTCTAATCTTTGAAGATCTTCAGAACTACATTTGAAAGTCATTGTTCAGATTTAGAAATAACTTCTGCTATGTCTTTCTATCCTATTTTTCACTTGATGGTTCTTGTTTGTTTAAATCCTTAGTTCTCAACAACTGATTTAAATTTGTACGTTTGGCTCTCTTGTATTTGATACTTATCTTTAATATGCTTCTGGCACTAGGATTTTTTGACTTATCTATTGTTTTAGGCTCAGTTTGACTTTTTAGTCAAAGCACCTTCAGTTATCTTTGATGAAAAGTCCCATATATCTTATTCCAGTTTATTGAAAGGCACATTTCTAAGAAAAATTTTGACTTGTGTCTAACATGGGGAAGAGAATATTGTTCTCTATGCAGTATGTCACATGGGGAAGGACTTCATTTGTGATGCTTGATGTGGTATTCCCAGCACCCATCAGTGTCTTCACAATAAAAATGCATTAATTGTTGAATTGATGAATTTAAAAATGCTCCATTTAATTTTGTCCTTTATATGCAACTATGTAAGATTTTTTTATGTATACTATCCAATAAATTGTACAAGCCACAAATCAAATTGTATTTTTACTTTGCTCACCAGTGTATGTACATCAATACCCCAGACAAGTGCTTGTTCTTATAAAATACAACTGTGTACTTTTCAAAGAAAAGAATTAATGGAGACACATAAGTCCTCACTAATTGCTACCTACATAGGAATATCTATGAATATGCCTTGGCATAGCAAAGACCTGAGATTTATATTGAAGTGAATCTATATTAATGTATATCTTATTTTCTATACATTGCTGCTTAATTTCTATACATTTTATACAGAGAATGATGTGCAAACTTTATTATAAAGTAAAACACTTTTACTTTATCTGTTGTAAGTAAAACTGAATTTTGACTATACATACTTTCTGGAAAAGTAATTGTATCTTAAAAATGTCTGTATGAGCCAGTGTTTAATGTAATATCTACATTCAAACCTTGGTATCTTTTACAAATAATATGATAGTTAACTATTTTGTGAGTTGGCAATTTCCACTGTTGTTCAGCTAGATGACCTTGTCATTTCCGGGGCCTATGCCGCCCATGTGTTTCTGCTCAGCGTCCATTTCGACAAAGAACTGGTTGGGCTGGGAAAAATCTCAGGTGTGACTTAAGAATACTCCATGTGGTTTCTCACCTTCTGCTAGGTTTACCTAGCATGGTCACTATGGTATCAAGCTTTCAAGAGGAACGGGAGAAGAATTCAGAGTCTCTGAAGGTCAGCTTTCTCCTGTGGTATTTCGTTAGTTTGAGCCATTCATAAATCCAGCCCATATTCAATACCAGAGAATGGAATATGTTGTGCAATAGAAAAGAACTCTCAAGTACTGTGATCATGTTTGCAACCTACCACACTGCTTTTCCCTAGTGAATATCATTTTGGGTGGAATAGGGAGAATATATTGAATAAATTGGTGTTCTCAGTAAACAATGATTTAACTGATGTCAACCCTTCTCCATCTTGAGATAAAAATAAAAAGTCCACCTTCTGTCTCTAATGTTTTATGCAACCACATAAACTGAAACAGCTTTAGCTCCCATCTTTACACCTTCTGATCCCGAGATACCTAAATTGGTAAACTGAAGTGATGACTCTAAAAGAAAGATTTCCAAACTCTGATGAACTTCAATAAATTGGGGATTTTCATTACAAATTCATACACCCTTAGTTAAAAATGTTGGGGATGTGATCAACACATTCATATTTTTTAGGGATCCACATATCTACCCTTGGCAAATGAACAACCTAAGTTATAACAAGCAAAGTCATATCTTCAGAATCAACCACAGACCCTGAAAGAATTTTCCGAAAAAAAACCCAAGGATGTGGACTCCTTCCTTAACACTTTTCCATTTATTCAGTACCCACGAGGGGTCAAATCTACGTTATTTACATTGGAATATTTTTAATGCACTTATAAAAATTTTTGACACCCTAATTTTGATAAAGCATCGTTAATGTGACATAATCCATAAGAAACCCAGAATATGTTATCTAGAAATAATGTCTTCCATGTACATTGATCTTTCAATTTTCAATACTTACTTTTATTCCATATCTAAATCAATTTTCAGGACATTTACCATGATCTGTAAAATTTAATAGGTCTATGATATGACATGCTATATTTATCATGTATGTGACATATCTTAAATAGAAAAGACAACATATTATAATTTAGCTTACTTTGGACCATTGTCAATACTGTCAGTGTCTGATAGAGCATTGCTCCCTCTCCTTTCCATTTCCCCCGTCCTTCAAGTAAAATTGCCCTTTTATTCATTTTTGCTCTTCCCATGACTGGCAGCTGATTTTGAAGTGTCAGGCCATTATTTGTTTTTTTGGATGTTACCATTTATTGCAAGGAGGATAAAATCAATGTGACATTTCCCCAACAATGATAGATGACAATAGTGAGTGGTCTTTAAATGCAAAAGACTAATTTTTAAAAATGTCAGCCATGTAGTATTTCAGACTTTGTCAGTGATAAAGCAGTAAAACTTATAGACATAAAAACTAATAATATTTAATATGTTATTTGCAGATAAAGATGCTATACTTATATTATCATAGGTCTAATTAATTATTTTCTTATTAATAGCTAGAATAACTACCACCATAACATAAATCCAGTAATTTGGAGCACTCAGAAAATGAATACATGTGTTCCTGCGTGAATATGTGTTTGTGTGTGTAATCATACATGAACACCCAACAGTCTCTGAACAGGGTAGTGAAACTGTTTGCATCATTCTTTTATGTCCTATCTGTTTGACCATGGGACAACTACCCACTTTCTCTTATTTTCATTAGCCTCAACATTAAATAAAAATATTCCTAGAAAGGAACTGTGAAGTTAAGTCAAAAAGATAGTCAAAAATCTTAGGACAATGCTTACTGCAGAGTACATAAGAAATTTATTACCATTATCATTTTAATGTTTTAAAATGATATATTGTTAATGCACAGTTGTACATGCTGGTGGAGATTCTATGGTACAATTTTGTTATTGTCATTGCTATTCATACTTTCTAAATATTTATTTTATATAGTAACTGATTTACATCTCACCATGTATTTCACTAAAATAAGATTGACAACATTCTGTAAATTTCAGAACTAATGATCATGAAGCAGTTGAATAGAAGGTCAGAAGATAATCTTAGTTTTAATTAATAATTCCTTTTTACCTAGCGATTTGTAGTTGTCCATCAGAATTTGTAATATTCTCTATGAAGACCTGCCATATTTTGAGACCAATGACTATTGTTATTGCTGGACATTTGTGATACATAATAAGTACATTCATCTTGAGGAATTATTACATACATGTGTAGATATTAGACCAGTAGCATCAGCATCACTGTAATCTTGTTAGAAGTACAACTTCCCTCCTTACTTTAGAAGTGCTGAGTAAGAAACTTTGGTGGTGTGGTCTAAACATTTGCTGTTTAATAATACACACAAGAGATTATGAAGTTTGAGTCCCACCACTACATAAAAAAAGCCACTGACTATGTATGTGCCATTTTAAAATTTACTCCACTCCTAGTGTTATGGCAAAAGCAAGAAATTCACTCATGGAGATAGAGAATCGAGAAACAAGGAAGTTTATTCAAAATAGCTGGTGGACAGCAGGACAACTAGGCAGTTGAGGCTGCTGACCCTGAGTTTTTGTTTTACATTACCTTAAATACATTTTTAGGGGGTCACCAGATTCCTGATTGCTATGGAGACCACATTACACCATATCATTTTGTTGGAATTTCACAAGACCCCTCTCCAGATATCTGGCTTGTGTGTCATTCAGCATGTGGCCATAGGTTATCTGGCCATTATGTTCTAAAAACTGCTTATTCCTTCCTTGTGGGTTTTACAATCCCAATCCTAGGGAGGTAGGGTTAAGGTTCATCTAAAGATTATCTACTGGTTAAAATGGAGTCTAAAAAACAAAATGGAGTTTCTTTTGTTTCACACTAGTAAGGAAACAAAAAGCAAAACCTTCAGGTTCACCTGTGAAGCACCAGGAAGACCCATCTCTAAAGTTCCAGATGATATTTCTTCTGAATTCCCAGGCAGCACTATTTCCCTTCTTCCTTATTTTTCAAGGAACTGCCTCCAAAAATCCATATGTAGAAATATCCAAAGTTTAGATAACTCTATTGTTCAAATCTCTGAACTGTAAACTTCTATTAACATCTTTACCATTAAACTGTCCTCCAACTTCCATGCATGCCTGTGCTAGAATGGACAGTAAGAAAGAGAAAAAAAGAAGTTATTGAGAGGCCTCTGCTAAGCCTTTCATGGACAGCAAGTTACCTCACCTGGTATGACACCAGTTCATACATCAAGAAAGCTGCTACCTACGTTTGCTGCCCACAATGGGTTGGATGATGTCTGTTAAGGGTGAGTTTATGCCTTAATAATAAAAACCTGAGGCTTTCCCTACCCTATCGTGGACTGAGGGAGGGGACAGAGTAGAAGAACAAGTCTTTGTTAATATATTTAATTTAAGGATTTTAATATGAAGAAATCATGATGGATTTTTTATGTGGGTCCTGAACTCAAAATGTCAATATACAATAAGTATCCCCATAGAACAAAGAGAAAAGGAAATTGGATACAAACAAGAAACAAAGACTTGGACAGGAGAAAGAGGCAACATGACCATTAATTTAAAGATTGCAATGACACAATCAAAAGCTAAGCAATAACTGTGACCATCAGAATACCTAGAATGCTACAAAACAAAATCTCCCCCATAGTTTTTGAAGGAAGAACAGACTGAATAACACTTTGACTTTGGAATTCTGACCTTCAGATCCAGGAGAGAATGCATTTCTCTTGCTTTAAAGTAACCAGTTTCTGGTTAATTTGTTCGAGTAGCCCTAGGAAACTCACTCACTAACGAACATAGTGAGATTAGTGAAGTTACAACAGGTCAAGTAGAAAACTATCTTTGAAAACAATCTATAGTCACTTTATTATAACATTATGTAGGCCAAGTCAAAAGAAAACTGATAGAGGAGACCACGGATTCAGGAGGCCACCTTTATGTGTACTTGGTTTTTCCAGCTTAGACTCTGACTGGATCCCTGCTGCAAACTTTCAGACAAAAGGAGTCTCTTCACCCAAAATCTGATAGAACAATCCTATTTCTATGGGCGCAAAGAAAAATAACATCAGAAACTAGATGCTCTAATTTACAACTTAAGTATGTTACTTTCATTTTCAGATCACTTGCAACATAAATATCCTCCTATGTGCTTGGCAGGTAGAGCTCTGGAAATTCTTGGAGAGTTAAATGTATTGACCAACATAGTTGACTATTTTGGCCATTAAATATTTACAAGCATACAATTCTTATATCTTTTCTATACAATAAAATTTAGATTTTTAATTATTGAACATTTTTGTTGATAAGAGACAAAGTATATCTTTCTTTTGTAAATTGGAATAGAAGTGATTGTAAAAGAGAAAATAGGGAAGGAGAAACTAAGTAACTCTTCCAGTTCAGCAACCATATGTGGGAGGAGGAATGGTTGGAAATGGAGGAACTGGCTGTTAATTCCCTTAAAATTCTGCATCATGTTCAGGCACCTAGCAGTTAATTCTCATATAACTATAGGGTAGGCACACCAAGTCTGATGAACATCAGTCCTAGTCCAACAAAACAGGAGACAATACCATGTTAATTTTGGCATCCTAGATAATATCAATTGTTTTTAAAAAAGAAGAAACCAAATTTTAGAAGAATTTAATTTTTTTCCAAATATATGATTGGTCATTTATATTTGCATGCTAAAAAATTAAATTAATTGAATTGTGAGAGAAAGAGAGATAGACAGACAGATAGACACAGAGACAGAGACAGAAAGAGAGATAGTTTGAGATAGATAGATGATCAAGAGAGAGAGACAGAGAGAGAGATGATAGCAGATATGTAGATAAATAAGCAGATAAAGTTGGGTTGGTGAACCCATACTTTTGGCTTTTTTCCTTAGCAAAATGGCTTTTTTCACAACCACATCATGGCTTTAAAGGGCATGGCTAATGATACAAATCATCAGCAATCATAGAATACAGTGTCATTTTTTTAAAGATAGTGCCGTTCTATTGTCATTGTAGAAGTCAAACTCCCACCGAAATCTATCTTTGTATGAATCAGAAAATGAGGAAGAGTAGCATTTAGAAAACTTACATTGATTATTTATGCTTTTCTTACTACGGGTTATGGGTAATCATGGACACAGCTTGTCAGTTTCTTGGTTTCCTCCCTGCATTATTGAAGAAACAGCACATGCTTACGGACCAAGCTTTAGGGCAATGACTTACTGCTATGATATAAAGCATTCATAATTGTTTCCTTGAGAGTTTCAAGAACCTAGCTCCCAAGGTCATCTATTATCTGCACTTTGCCACCTGACCATTTATCTAGTGCATTGAGATTGTCACTTCAAAGAACTGACCTTGCATTTTGATGATATAACTGCATATGAAAAAGAAAGAGAAATCTCCTTTAAAGCTTAGTGAATTTCAAGAGTAGGAATGTAGGAAAACAGTAGTAATTGCTTCAAAAGAAATAGTTGTGTATTTACCTGTAAAATTTTAGGGCTCAAGTTTTAAAATAAACTAACAATGTTGGACAGATGCAAAACTGCTGGAAACTTTATTATTAGGTAAAAATGGATCATTTTTCCTTTTTGTTCCAGGAAACTACTTTCTTCACTGGGGGAAAAATGAGTTCATTTCAACCTGAAAAAATCAATGGGCCAAATAAAAGAAAAAAGGAAAGAAAGAATAAGAAAAAATAAGAAAAATTCAGTGGACTATATTTTATATAGGAAAATGATGTCACTGATATATTGTCAAGACAAGGTCTTTAAAAGTTTTTCTCTAAATTACCCACAGTTTGCATTTGGATCGTACAGCTGCATATGTTCACTTGGTTTCTTTAAAAATATATTGTCGATCCAGTAATATTTTTTCATATGCGAATTAAATCTTTTGGCTTCATTAACTCTGCCTGCTAATCCACTGCCCCTCCAAGACCCACTATATACCATCTATTTTCCATTTTATTTTCCATGCATGTAAGCTTCACTGATTTCCTGCAGAGTTACACTGTCACCAAACATGCCACTTTCTTTTGTTATCTTGGTTTGTTTAATAATTGATATTATATTATCTGATAAAAAATGTATAAATTATCTCAACTCTCTCAATTTTATTTGGATACTCAGAGTCCCCAAAGGAACATAAGAGAGCTCTAAAATATGCCACAAGGAACAGTATTGTTCCTTGTTTTTTCCATGTAATGTAGGGAACTGCCAAAGCATTTCATACAAAGTGAGTTTGGAGTGAAAGCAACTGTGAGCTGGGAAGACTCTTTCCCCTTCACCTGGAGGCTTGCAATAGACCAGGCTGAATGATTGATTGAATCATTATTGCCCTTGAGGTTTAACTTGAGTCCCACTTGGATGAATTAGAATATGTCATCTACTTAGTTGAGTTAGACTTCACTGAATTCAAGACAGCAAGAAACTTTACAAGTAAAGCTGTCATTATGGACAAGATTTCAGTGTCTCGCTCCTTCCATTTTACACCCTTGTATCTTCATGATACCAGGAACACACTATCCATAGACTTTTCCACTTAATCATACTTTTCTGTAGTCTATTAACTTTCAATCACAGCACTCCTCAAGGTTAAAAATACTGTACGATTTTACTTAGTCTTGTTTGGCAAAGGTCCTTACCAGTAAAGGCCAAATTTACTTTATTTCCAATTGTATATCCACTTCTAATGCTATATTATGTATGAAAATGGGGTGAATTCATGACTCAAAATGTATTTGCCTGATATACTGGAAGATTCTACATGTTGCCAGTGTCTCACTAGAATTTTTGGTGAGCTCCCAATATACTTTCACGTTACATCCTTTTGAGTAACTCTAATAAATTGACAATTAAGACTTTACTAGAATTCTGTCTTTTGCTCTTAAATTAAAGTAGAAGTAGGGGTGAGCAAAGTTGGGTATCAGGAAAAGCCTCATGAAGATATGAAAAAGAAATAACTACTCTTGCTACTATATCCCTAACTGGAGCTGGCAAATAAAGCAATTCATATTTATAAATTGGTTTTCTTATTACTGTTCACAGAACTCCCTAAAATGGAATGGAATTTTTGTATAATGATTTTCTGGCTCTGGTGATAGTGTATTGTGCATTAGAATGACTTGAGAAAATGTGTGTTATATACACATTTGTATCCAAGACTATATCTTGCATTCAAATTCTAAGGAAAGTGACTTGTTTCTTTGTATTTAAAAAAATCATAAAATCATTCTGATATGCACTACTAGATGGAAAACACTACAATGAAATGAAAGCCTATATATTCTATTTTCTATATGGCCTCAATTAGATCTATTGCTCAGTCCATTGTCTTAGTCTTTTAAAAATAATTAAGAATTTTAACATTTTATTTTAGTGTTAGTTGTTGGGAATTTCTATTTTGTTTAGCAATCGCTTTTTGAGGATTTGTTTCTTTATTTCACCAAATTTTACTTTTATCTGTATAATATTTCTCTTTTCCATTAAGAGAGCTTATTTTGTCATTTCTATTTTTAACAGACACTGTGTAATAAGTGCTTATATTTTCAACTTTTCTTCTCTATGGTACATGTGCTGCCTTTCAAAGAATAAATGAACTTAGAACTATAAATGTCTCTTTGAGTCTCTATAACTGAATGAAAGAAGTATTTAACATGCATGTTAATTTTGTTTTAAATGCCTCGTCATGTTTAGTGCTTAATCCTAAATATTTTTATCTTTTTAAATTTGTATTTTATTGTGGTCCTATGAACTGAGAATCTTGAACATAAGAAGCAAGTGCTCTACACTGAGCTGCACTCCAGAGCTATCATTATTATTTTAAATTTCTACTTTGTACTGAAAAGAGCATGATCATAGCAAGCCACTGAAATTTACTGATGTTTCCCTTATAGTATAACTCAATTTTGATCTAAGTTCCATCATTTTGCTGGAAATAATTCATATATTTTATTTGTTTGCTTAAATGTCTACCATATTATTACTTAAGATGTGTTTTATACGTTGTTTTCCAATTTAAGATTTTAAAAATTTTGATAATATTTGTGACTATTAATCCTGATATATCAAATTCACTGGATTAAGAAACACTGAACAGATGAATAGAGCATGTGATCACATGGGTCTGGATGGGTCATGGAGTCCTGGCTTCGGATAACGTATGTGGTGGCCCCTCACCTTTGTTTCTCTGGTGCTGTTTTTCTGATCTGCTTCCTGGCCATCATGAACTCAGCTGTTTTGCTCTACTGTACCCTTCCTTATTGAGATTTCTGCCTTCAAACCAGCCAGTCATGTACTGAATCTCCTGAAATGTGACCTAGTTCAACCTTTCTGCCTTTAAATTGTTAGGTTGTGTGTCACCAGCAGGAATACTAACTAATATAGATAATTGGTACCAAGGGTGGGGTCATCTCTGCGACTGTACCTGATGATGGGATTTAGAAATTGTTGAAACTGCTTTATGGCAAAGTTTGGAAAGTTCAGACATGTCAGTCACAGAAGCCCTGAAGTACTGTAAATATAACCTGATGGATGATTCTGGTCATAATTTAGAAGAGTAGGATGCTGGTAAAAATGCAGATACTAAAAGCAAGGCTGACGAGTTTTTAATTGTAAATAAAGACTTAACTGATAATTGTACTAGAGGTCATACGTGTTACACTGTGAAAGAAAATTTGCCTTAAATTTTCCCATGTCTTCAGACTTTGCAGGAGACTGCAGTAAGGGTGGTAGATGAACTAATCTGGCTGAGGAAATTTCATGACATTCCAACATTCATGCTGTAGCATGGGCACTGCTAATTGTCTTTATGCAGATTAATAGTGAAAATCAGCAGCAAAAGAAAGGGCAGAAAAATTTAATAAACTTGTATGTTGGTCCAAAATAGCCATGAGTAAAGGTGGGGCCAAATGAGGTGTAGCTGATGCAGAGATTAAAAGTATTGAAAAACAATCAAGTACTTAGTACTTTTGAGGGTATCTCAGCAATCAGCGAGTTTCTATCAACTGCAGGGTAAAGAGGGAAAAGGTGTAAATGTTTCATTTGAGAACATGATGGCTGGGAACCCTGCTTCAGAAGTGTTGCTTAGGGAATTACATCCTGGAATTTATTTATCCATGCTTAACTATCCGGGCATTCACAGGCCACTGCAGTCATGGTCCAAGGGAAGCTAGGTAATGGTTTCATGTGAGTGGACCTTGGCATCATTCACGTGATGCCATTTTACTGGCATGAAGAATTCAAGTGCTATGGGTTCAGGAAGACTTCCATGTGGATTTCAAAGGAAAGTCAAAAAGACCAGTCAGAAAGTTCATGGGTAGGAAATGCCTGAAGTTATGAGAATTAAGCCAAAAGGTACAGGCAAGTCCCCAGATTAGCAGAGGTGTCAGGAATGGGAAATGTCATCCAAGGAAAACTGCTGTCTGTGAGTAGAGCCAGTCCAAGACAGGATGTGTGGGCTACAACAGACAAGGCTATAGGGGTTGAATTGTGCATGCCTTTTCAAACTCACACTTCACCATCATATTCTCCAGAAGCTGGACAAGTTGCTACAAGATTTAAAGTGTATCCTATTGGGTATTGGTCTTGCTTTGCCCCATTTATTTTGTATCCACCAATTCCTCTCTTTGGGAACGATAAGGTTTACCCTATGCCATTATACCTTGGGATTAATGAACTTTTCATAAAGGTTCGCAGCTATGAATAGGCCTTCAATCTCAGAAGATACTTAAACTTGGACTTTAAAATACTGTAACATTTGAGACTTTGGGAAAGGTATTATTGCATTTTCAGTTTAAGCATGAGAGTTGTATAGTTGTACTAATTTAGAATTATAAACTTTTTATTATCATTATTTGGACATTAAGTATGGTTTAAGGAGCTGTGTTTTCAACTTCACTTTGATGTCAAGTTGAAAAGGAAAAGATTGTGAATATTTATGCTGATATCAACCTCACTGGATTAAGAAAATCTCAGCAGATTAGCAAATCACAGTTTTGGTTGTTGTTAGGTGGGTCATGGAGACCTGGCCTTGGGAACTTTATGCATAGTGTGCATATATGTATATATATATATATATATATATATATATATATACATAATTCTGCTAATTATGTGTCCTGTATATATATATATATATATATATATATATATATATATATATGTACACACACACATAGCCTTGCCTGTGCCTCTCTGATGTTGTTCCTCCACTCTGCTTTCCAGCTGTCATGAACTAAGAAACTTTGTTCTGCCACAAACTTTGCCTTGGTGTCTGTTACCCACATACCGAATTTTCTAAACCAGGAGCTAAATTAAACCTTTCTTCTTTTAAAGTTGTAGGTGTCAAGTATTTTGCTTCAACAACAGGATGATGGCACTATTTAAAGGTTGTACTTGCTGTATTTCACTTGTCAAAACTATGTTAGATGACCTTGATTTTGTCCTTCATAGATTCACATTTAATAAATATAGACTATTCATTTCTACTCTTTTTAAATACTTCTCACAAACATTGTCTATGCAAAATATCTTTGTTTCTTTCTAAAAACTTTTTCCCTATGTTTCCTATTCTTTGCCCTGCTTATTAATTATGATGATTATTTAGAAATATATTCTATGGAAGTCATTATTTTTCTTTGTATTTACTTTCTATCACTGTTACAATAAACTACTGTGGTAGTCAGGGATTACAAGTAGAACAAGACAATACAGGACACATAATTAGCAGAATTATTTATAATGGTCACCCAAGGAGTCAAATATAAAAAAAAAAGTGCAGGAAATCTGTCCATACACTAAAGACCTAATGAATCCAGCCAAGGGCCTGGATTCCATGGCAATATCCTACATGAATTTAGCTGAAGACCTAGAGCCCATGACAATGCCCTCATGAATCTAACTGGAGGCCTAGAGCCCATGACAATGACTCATGCAAGTGTGTTTCATTTATCTGCACCAGGAAGGCCCCAAAGTCAGTGCTAGAAGCTAGAAAGTCTGTGCCAGCAGGATGAAGGATCTGTGACAGTAAACTGAGGGTTTTGCATTGGAGCCAAGAAGCAATGCTTAAAGAACCAGAGCTCTCCTGAAAAGTACCACAGCCATATTCAGTGACAATGCAGTCCCAAGTTCCTCCAATGATGATAACAGCCGAGTTTGTATCAGGAAACCAGCACAACAAGCTTATCCAGCACACCATCTTCCCCTCCAGAGTCAGAAAGCAATGCTCAACATAAGGACCAGAGCTTCCCCAAAGTGAACCACAGCCATTTTCAGCAACAGTAAAGTCCTGAGCTCTCCTGACAATGAGAACAGCCAAGTTCATATCAGGAAAGAAGTTCAGCAAGCTCCTCCAGGAGAACCCATGGCAACATCAGAACCAACAGCACCAAGCAACGACAACTTCTTCTCAAGTTCTCCCTTTATGTTGGCAACAATCATCAGGTGGGCCACCTATACTCAGCACCAGAGTGATTCAGTTTAGCTGGTGTTTAAGTTGACCCTCAGTTTCCAAACCACCTCAATCCACCCCTGGTCGATTTGATAACCATACACATTTCCTTAAACCATAGTCTCCTGTAGTAGATTTTTGAAAAGTTAACATGTCTTCATCTATTCAGATTTATATTAGTATAGCAAGTACATATGTATAAATCTTATTGCACTCATTCTCACACCATTAGCAAAATATTCAAAGGGTGACCAAAATTCAAGGTTATAGCACAATACTTTGACTAATTAATGTGATTACAAACATGTATCTGAAAATGACATTAAAATCATATGAAAAGCATTATTACAATCACAGTCCTTGCTTCCCATTAACTTTTAACAGGGCATGGCAAGACTAAAAAAGAAGGATCTGCAATTCAAATACACTCTTCCCTTCAGGTGAAAGGCTTCTGTTCATTTTTCCATTGTCCTGTTCCTTCTTGACAATTACATTCTCCTCTGTTCATCTTTGCAACCCACATTTCCACTAGAGTCTTCCATCTGGTCAAATGCTTCAAATCATTCTTCTGGTTCTTCGCTCTTAATTTTCAACATAGCTCTGGCTGAAAGCTTTTAACAGTAACCATGCTACCATCCCAACAGTAGACTGTACTGAAATATTTCTGCCACCCAAGTAATATCTCTAAACATAAGCAAAAAGCAGACCAACTTTCAGTCAAAACACAATATTCTACCCGGGATCCAGTAGTCAATGCAGTCCTTCTCAATAGAAGCCTCTTGAACTTCATCCTAACTGGCAGCATTTCCATCAGTACTCTGCTTTTCCAGGCTCTGACCAGTCTTCAATATAGTTTATAGTACACAGGGGCTGCCACTTTTGCCAATCTCTCAGAATGTTTCCAAATTAATTCCAAAGGCTGTTAAGCCAAATGGCCAGGCAACATCACAGCAATGACCCCTTTCCCTTGGTACCAATTCTGTTGTAGTCAGGGATTACAAGGAAGCCAGTGTGATGAGCTTCTCCTAGAGATTGAACAACACACCATCTTCCCCTCTGGAGCCAGAAAGTGATGTTTAACAAAAGGAACAGAGCTCCCCGAGAGTGAACCACAGTCATTTTCAGCAAATAACAATGTCCTGAGCTCCTCTGGCGATGAGAACAGCCAAGTTCCTATCAGGAAAGAAGCTCAACCAACCCCACTATGGCAACAGGAGAACCAATAGCACCAAACAACAGCACTCCCTCTCAAGGTCTCCTTTATATGTTGGCAACAATCCTCAGTTGAGCCAACTACACTCAGCACCACATTGATTCAGTTTAGTTGGTGTTTAAGTTGACCACCAGTTTTCAGTCCACCACAAATACCAAGCACGTGTCTTGAAATACAATGAATTTATTATTTCACAGTTCTGTAGTCCAAAAGGCCAGGTAGTCCTCTGGGTAATTAGTTTAGATGTTGATAGAGCCAATGTCAAGGTATTGACTGCCCTCTGGTAGTCACTATGGATTCTGGGGAATAATCCTCTCCTAGGTTCATTCAAGCTTTCAGAGTTCACTTCTGTGTTGTAGTGTGACTTGGCTCCTCGCTCACTGATAGTTGTCAACCATGGATCTTTCTCAGTATTTAGAAATTACCTACTTTAACTGGTTCATGAGTTAATTCAACTTCAATGCTTTCAAAGTGGTTTAAGTTGTTTTCATATTTTGAATTTTTTCTGATTTCCACTTCTGTCACATCTTCCTAAGTCTAGCAAGGTTGCAGTTTTTCAAGGCTGTGTGTCATTGGTTTAGAATCACAATCACTTCTGCAAAACCTCCTCTCCATGAAATTTTACATAGTCACAGACCAGTAAACAGGGCATATGTTCCTGCTCAGTGCCATTCTGCCTATGAAAATACTTAACATGCATATTCTGAACTGGGTATACAGCTCAGAAGCACAGTGCTTGCTTGGCAAGCACAAGGTCACGAGTTTGATTCCTGATACCAAAAACAGAAACAAAAATATAGATGTGAAAATCATACAGTCTCATCAAAAACTTGTTTGTTATACTTGTATTTGATATCAATCCTCTTATCTGTTCTATAGTTCTAGTGTTTTAGTGAGTAAACCAATTACAATCACTCACAAATCTAGAATTCCAGACTACTTATGACTATTCCTATAAGTAGCATGTAGATTATCTTAACCAACATCATTTTCAAAATCCCTTTTCATAACTAAAAATACCACAATTTCATGTTACTATTGTTTTTATTATACACACAAAAAATGACTGAATTTATCTGGTAGAAGAAGTTGGAAAAATTAAGAGAAAATGATACAGATAGAATTGCTTTACACTTTTAGCACTGTAAACACTTAAAATCAGCTAAGGCATAACTGCTATCTAAAGGTTATAGTTTTATTTTACTTGTACCTTGAGACTTTTTTACAGAACTGTGTTACAATATTGAGATGTATTTATTTCATAAATAGAAAACTTACATTTTATTTGTATAAAAGAAGATTGTTACTCTTGTGGGTTTTTGAAGTCTAACAGCATGTAACCTACAAATAATTTGAACCAACTTTTCACTATGTATATACTTTTTTGATATAATCGGAATGAATATGACTTTAAAATGTTATAGAAAAGAGTTTTAAATATATATTTTCTTATTTTTAATAAGCACTGTAATAGTTCTTCATTAAGTATTTGGACAGACATTACATTATTATTATAGTTTTTAATACATGTTAATTTGCCTTTGGGAACATCTTAAGAAGAAAATATATATTTTTTGACTTTTCATGTTAAAATGATGGATTATACTTACAGAATTCCCTTTTCCTTATTGAGATTAACGTTTTTTTAAAAATAGCATGTAATCTAGCATGATTAATTTATTTGACAATGTTTTATTTAGGAATTTGCATCTATCTTGCTGGCTTCTTTTTAACTTCTTCTTTGCAGTATTTCTTGTCACATTATCCAAACAATTTGCTAACTGCTGCTTAAATTGAGAGAAAAATGTTGGGAACATTTCTTATCATTTCTAAGTTCTGTAAAAGTTTGAATCATCTGAAAATTACATATTATATGTAAAGCACTCATAACTGAAAAGTATGAACCTTTGAAATAATCGAATCTTAGACCTTTACTGTGGGTATTACCTTGACTAATTCTCCATTATCCCTCCTATAATTATTACATTATTAAGATGTTTTACTTCTCACATTTTATTGAATCTAAATTACCATTAAGACAAAAGACATCATTTTATATGTCACCTAAGAAAATAAAAAGTCATTGCCAATTAATCTATGGCTCATTATTTTATTTCTTAGAATTTTAGTGGAAGAGTTTTTAGAATAATTTAGATCTAGTTGTGTAAAATATTTATCTTGCTTATGAACAAATGAAAATAAACTGATTTTGTTACCCTGGAAATGTTCTCATGGTCATTATCTAGTTCTATTCAGTCACCTTTAACCTTGAAATGTCTGTGTGCCTATTTTAACCATGCACTCTGGTACTCTTGGCATGAAAATTAAAGATTCTTTCCTGTAGGTTCTAGGATTTTTTTTTTTTTTGCTAATAATGTTCTGATAATTTTGATGTTAGCTATTATTTAATCATCTAAGAGATGACAGAACAATCAAGAAACATAATTCTTCCTCAAAGCTGCTAATGCAGTCAGTTGAATAAGATTAGAGATTTCAGTTTCTCAGTCAGGCCTCTAAAAATAATAGGTAAATTTGTTCATGTTAAAAACTCTTAAAATTGCTATTAGGCAAATACCAAATGAAAGAACGTTAGCGAAAAGATATACCCCAATTCCAATACTAGGATATGAAAATAAAGGAATTGTAAATTGGTAAAAATAACTTTATTTCCTGAAAATTATTCCTTTTCTTGAGATCATTGAAGATAGTCTATTATGTATTTTTGTGGATCAGCTATTTCTGTTTTTCTTTTTAGTTTCTTTCAGTTGTATTAGAATTTTATATTATTTTTGTCTCTCAGAAAGTTTATTTATTTTCAATTGTTTGTTTTAAAAAAACTAATTTTGAATTTATCTCTGTTTAATAGGACTTTTTAAAAATTCATTTTTGACTTCTGGTTTCTAATTTCTGTTTCTTTAGGTATTTTGTGTTGCATTCTTTAGCATCTATTTCATCATCCAAGAGATTTAGAACTTTAATAATCTTTTTAATTGTCAATTTTTTCATTTTTAATGAAAATATCAAAAACATGAAATTTATTTTAGTTTCGTTTTGTATTTTTTGTTTTTAATTGTTGTTTGCTTGTTTGTTTGAAGACAAGATTTCTCTATGCATTTCAGGTTGGTCTTGAACTCACTATGCCCAGACTGACCTCCAAATGATCTTCCTGCCTCAGCCTCCTGATTGCTGAAATTATAGGCATGCACCAACATGCCTAGTCTTGCAACTTATTTTATACTTTCCATTTTTTGAAAATTTATGTTTCTACATAATTGTGTCAGTCATCAAAAAGTGCTAGATTTTGTGATCTACTTTTTAGGTAGGCAGTTTCATGTTTTAATACTTTTAATTTTATGTTACTATGTTTTGAGAATTACAGGTTTTCCAATCATCCACGAGGCCAAGTTATGACATGGTGGCTTAAAAGAGAACTGTATGACATGTGTAACTTCAGCTGAATTATTAAGTCTAAGTCTCATTTCTCAGATAAATTTTATAGTGTAATAATTATGAAAGGAATATGTTTTTTAGTAATTTTAAACAATCTGAAGTTGAATAGTAATTTTTATAAGATTAAATAAAATGATAAATAGGAATCGCTGAAAAATCACACTAAGTGCTATTTCTCTACTATATTAGAATAGTATTCATTCCTATTTCTAGCTGCATTAAAGAGTTCTTTATTTCAATGTTTCATTGTTTAAATAATATGAATAGTAATATAAGAATGCTTTACTTAGCCACTTGGAGTTAGAAATTTAAACTCTACATTGTGAGTTTATCTATAAAGTTTATTAGTTATTGTTTTTAGTCTTACAAATTCTGCTCTTTTTCCCAAATTTCATCTATCTGGTTAAAATCTGGGACCAAATATTCAGGTTCACTTGTTTTCCCCAGTGTGCTTGGCCTAGAGCTGGTAGCCCATGAATGCATTTGAGTTAAATCATCACCAAAGCAGTTAAAACATGGCAATTTTCCTCCTAAGCATTCATACTCTACTTCAGTCTTAACCCAGATGAATCGTGCAGTGGAATCATTACTTTCCCAGACCTGTTTCTGGGAGACATGTGAAACATATCAGAGTTTCAACCCTGTTCCCAGTAGACGAGTATATAGATCACAGGACACATTCACATGCCTGCTAGTTGTCATTCTACGCAGAGGATCTAAGGATGCAATGGGCCCCAAAGGCAAAACTAGCTTCTCATTTTCAGTGGAAGCGAGGGCCAGGGTTGCAGTGCATTAACAGAGGTGGTGCAGTGCTGGTGCAATTGTCCTCTGGAGGAAAAGAAATTAGTTGTTAGGACTTGTCAGTCACACTTTTGAAAGCTGTATCTACTCCTCTTAAAAAAGAAAGTTACCTATATAATTTTGGAATATTTGTTTTCAGAATGACCAG